>JAAAKL020004092.1:0-21664 GCA_010016065.2 Carybdea cf. marsupialis auct. non (Linnaeus, 1758) | reverse complement strand
GAAATGAAATGGGGGACGCAAACTTTTCATTAACCAAAAAATGGGGACATTGCTGGAAAAGGTTGAAAACCCCTGTCATAACATCTACCTGCTACAACATAGCGAATTCAGTCTTTTCCAAAAATCAATTTCGCTTTACCAAATTTAGCAATTGACGCTCCCCAAACTGAAATCTTGAGGGATAACAAGGATAATAGAGAGACAGATGTTAAATTGCAAATCAGCTAAACCTAAAACTCTCGCATAGTTATGTCGCTGGTAGATTTTGAGGGGTGGAGCTTGACTCTTCTGTTTGCGCTAGAAATTATATTTATTCAAGATTTGGTTTGATTCCAATATGATAATAGACTCAAATATTAACAAGTGCTGTAAAGCAGCTTTTTCCATATGGTTAACATCAGACGTATTAGAAGATTTCTTAATTTTGAAGCTGTACAAAGTTTAACTAAACATTGATTGAAAGTCGTTTAGACTATTGCAATAGCGTATTATATGGACTGCCAGCCAGTCACCTTAACAAGCTACAGAAAGCACAGAACGCTGCAGCCAGACTTATCTGTAAACTCATTATACACCGACTACACTGGCTTGCTCTTAAACAGAGAATTGTTTTCAAAATATTGCTACTTACTTTTAAAGCCATGAACGGACTTATCCTGGAATATAGAGATCAAGACCCCTAAAAGGTGCAACTTGAAGTCTGAAAATGAACCATTGCTAGAGTGGCCAAGGTTCAAGACACTCAGCACATAAAGTGATAGTTCCTGTTCTGTGGTGGCACTAAAATTATGAAATGCTTTGCTAGCAGAAATACGAAACGCTTCCAGCCTTACACCTTTCTAGAAATTACTTAAGAATTATATTTTCTGTGTAGCATTTGGGTAGGCTAATCTTACTCCACACACAAAAAAACTTTTGATATCATATTAAATTACACAGTGTAACACTAGGTCGCGATTTTAGTTTTACTATGAATTTTAGACTGCATGAGTACACAACTTTATAATGAGAGTTTCCGGTTTTTATGCAGTTTTAAAGTTTTTGATTAGAGTTTTAATAAAGTTTTCAGTTAACTCTTTCAAAACATTGTAATGTGCTGTGTAAGTATCTCCATATGGAACATAAAATGTATGGAAATATAAATACAAATGTACATGTATAATAATTGGATACATAAATGCCTTCAAAATTACTAAACCAACATGTGGTGAGTGGCAGAGAACAAATGATGAGGCAGGAGAACTGTCTCTCAAAATGGCTGAGTGTTACAAGTGAATGACGAAAAACAGCCCGGTATTACAAACTACTTACATTTGCTTCATCGTCCGGTGGATATAAACTGTCCTGTATGGAAAATACAATTATCAACATAAAAAATCCTGATAATGAAGTAATCTATCAGTCTAGATGAAATTAAGCATTAGCAACAATTGGAAATAAGGTATCAGCAGCTTCTTCCCAGGAAACCCTTAATCCTTACTTGAAAGTCTTGGGGCATTGCATTGTGGGTTTCTGAACATATGCTCTGAAATTTATCATATCACCTGGAAAATCTGTAGCATTTGAAGATTCATGTATCATTCTGTGCATGTGGGAGGCAACTATGGCCCAATGGCCGCCCCTACATATACCACAACCCTGCATGCTAATGCTAGTTGCATCAACACTACAATAACTCCAGTCAGAGATATTTGGTTATTAGACATTCTTCCAGTTGCTTCATCGATCATTTCAAGTTAATGGCTTCATTTGCATATAGCACTGCCCATCAGAACACATGTATACAAACTGCATTCATCAAAAACAGTAATATCTAAAGTTTACCTGTCTCTAATAAAATCTAATAAAATCTAATAAAATCTGATAACATACCAAAATGAGGGACATGAAAGATAAGTTACTATGTATGTAGATAAAACAATTAAAGAAAGAGGGAGGTAAAGAAAGAAAGATAGAAAAAAGACAGAAAGATAGAAGGAAATAAAGCAAAAAAGAAAGGAAGAAAGAAAGAAAGAGAATTTTTAAAAGTAAACAGAAAAAAGAAGAAAGAAAAAGAAAAAAGAATGAACTAGTGACTAGCTTTGTCAGCTATATAGTTAACTACAAATATGTAGACCTGCACCTCCAATATACCAGTTATAAAAATAACGATTCCATGTATGTTACATTCAAAATCTCATTAACAATGAATATAAAATATCCTATCAACCACTTCCATTACAATAATTCAAGTCTCATATTTTTCACATATTTACCTGCCCAGCTACCACATACTTGTTGTAAAAGTCTGGAAGGTTAAACAGGTAGAAAACTCCAACTGGGAAAAAGACATAAACAGTGATCTAAAAGGAAAATTGAAGGTGATGGTTAAAATATATCATCCTACCATCATATCACTGGCATGGCACTTAGGAAGCAACCTTAATATGTTTTGTCACACTATTTAGCTCTTACACTTATGACACATTACCTCCATTGGCTGTATATTATGGTTCTTTAAGTATATACATAGCAGGTAAATAACTTTTTGTCTTGTAGTGTGGAGCGACCAGTGGTGTGGAGAGACCATCTCCCATCCATCAGGTCCCCAGGTGGCGGATAGGGGAATGGCCTTCAGATATGGAGGCTAGCTGCGTACGTGCAGTCCCAGACCAACTGGCAACCTACCCAGAGGGTGTGTCTGGGATATGCTCTGGTCAGGTGTATCTCCATTGAAATGCATACAGATGCCCATTGTAAAGTGTAGGTTTTAGCAAGTGTCAGTTGCCAGAAATGCTGACTGACTGACTTGGCCAAGTGTGGGCTGTTGACCTTGGTTGGTAATGCACTTAGTGGCCATCATGAATAAAGTGTTGGGTAAGGAAGGGCATCCTCTGTAAAAATTTGCTCCAAACAAACCTTTATGGAAAATGGTAGACTCTGTAGATTTAGAGATAGGCATTGCTGGCAGACATGCATGTGTCAGTAATGTCTCCAGCTTGGCTGCCTCACAGGTGCGGGGAGCAAGGTTGGGCCATTGTGACAAATTCAGCAAGCACCTGAGAATGGCGTTTAGGGTAGGTTCTCTACATGTAAACACTTTAAGAGGTAGAGTATGTGAAGTTGTGGAAACTCTCAGTTGCAGAAAAGTGGATATAGGTTGTGTCCAAGAGACAAGATCCCATGGCCGTCACTGCCGCACTATTACAGGAAAGGAAACCAAGTACAAATTGTTTTGGTCTGGCAATTCTAAGGGTACTGCTGGTGTTGGGAGTGTTTCTTGCTGAGAAATGGATTAACTCTGTCTATGAGGTGCAACAGATTTCAGACAGGATCATTCTGGTAAAACTGACGGTGGGTAAGCATATGCTCACTGTATTATCTATCTATGTCCCTCAAGTTGGCCGGAGTATCAAAATTAAAGATACTTTTTTTGAACAGCTCCGAGCTGCTACTGCTAAAGTTCCCAAATCTGAGTTTCTAATTCCTTGTGGTGATTAGAACGGACACCTGCATGGTGCTGGTACCAGTTACCAAGAAGTGCATGGAGGTTATGGGCTACGCAGCTCCGAGCTTGATACAGGGGGAGAAAGAATATTGGAGTACGCACTTACCTTTGATATGATTATTGGTAACACCTTTTTCAAGAAGCACGATACTCATCTCATTACATACAAATCTGGTGGTGCTGCCCCACAGATTGATTTTATACTGTGTCGCAACAGTATGAGAAAACAGATACTTAATGTGGCGGTGATACCTGGAGAGGAAGTTGCTCTTCAGCACCAACTGCTAGTATGTGACATGGTTATTGAACAAGGTGCTTCACATAAGAGGAAATTCAAACCTTGTCTGCAAATTTGGAAGCTGAAAGATCCTGATGTGACGGCTGGACCATCAGGGATAGTGATAGAGATGTTAACAGCCTCAGGCAATTATAGCTTGCCATGATTCAAGAATTGGCTGTTGCATCAATTGTGGGAGGAGTGGGAGGAGAGTTCCTGCTGATTGGAAAGAGAGTTTTATTGTTTGCCTTTACAAAGGAAAGGGGGATGCTCTTGACAGAGGAAACTATCATGGTCTGAAGTTAACTGAACAGGTTATGAAAATTCTGGAAAGAATAGTCGACAGTGTCATTAGACAGTTGGTGCCTATTGATGAATCACAGTTTGGGTTTGTTCCAGGTAGAAGAACTACTGATGCCATTTTCATTGTATGCCAGCTACAGGAGAAACATTCGGCTGTAAAGAAACACCTCTATATGGCTTTCATAGATCTTGAAAAAGCCTTTGACTGTGTCCCTCGTCAAGTTATTTGGTGGGCAATGACAAAGCTAGGAGTGCATGAGTAGATTGTGTGTCTGGTGCAAGGCATGTATGCCAACACATGTAGCAGAGTTCGTGTTGGAGATGGTTACAGTGAAGAGTTCTGTGTGCAAGTTGGAGTTCATCAGGGCTCTGTGCTCACTCCCCTCCTTTTTATCATGGTGATTGAGGCTCTATCACAGGAATTTTGTGCTGGTGTTCCTTGGTAGGACCTGTAAGCTGATGATATCGTTATCATGACTCAATCACTTGAAGAGTGTATTGAGGTATTGAGAGGACACAGATATGGAGACATGCGATGGAAATGAAGGGTTTTCGGGTGAACACAGGAAAAACCAAACTTGGGAAAGGTCTCAATCTCTTGGAGAAGTCAGGTAAATTTCCATGCGCTGTCTGTTGCAAAGGTGTGGGAAGTAATAGCATTTTCTGTCTTGGCTGCAAACACTGGGTGCACAAGAGGGGCAGTGGACTGAAGCAAATCAAAGAAAATAGCAATTTCAGGGGTGCAAGATGCCTAGGACAGGCCCCTCCCATTTATGGCAGGCCACAATCCCGAGTGACAATGGGGGTGATGAGTTAGAGGTGGTTGCTTCCTTTTGCTATCTTGGTGACATGCTGTCAGCTGCTGGCGGATGTGAACAGGCCACCAAAACCAGAATAAAGACTGCCTGGAAGAAGTGCCACGAACTTCCACCATTGCTGACCTCACGCCACCTCTCACTTAAATCACATGGAAATGCATATGTGACGTATGTTCGCAGTGCAAAAATTCATGCCAGTGAAACTTGGACTTTGACCAATTCAGACTTACAGCGTTTGCAATATAATGATAGGGCCATAATCAGACAAATTCTGTGGGGTAAAACCTATAGATATAACATATGTTCCTTTGAGACATCTGCTAAGGCACCTAAGCATAATGGACTTGCATATTGTTTTACGTGAAAAGAGACTTCATTGGTTTGGGCATGTCGAACGCTCATCCAGTTCCATCAAGACTACTTCTATCTTGGAAATTCTGGGCAAAAAGGGAGAGGCCACCCTAAATTGTCCCGGAAGGAAACGCTACAGAAAGATTGCATAGCGTGGAAACTCTCTACCATTGATCCTCAAGATAGAGAATCGTGGAGGTCAAATGTGAGATCTGACATGGGTGCAGCTAGCCAGTTATCTGGAAGGGAACTCCCTGACGTGGATCAAGTCCTTCACCCTGCACAATAATCAAAAACAACTGGTGGTAAGGTAAATGTTCATCTTAATAGTTAATTTTGTTAGTGTTTTTCACATGATTGAGACACCATATGGTTAAATTTATCAAATAGTATCTGAAAGCTACATATATGCTTGCTTCAATGTATGATAAAAAATTGGTACAATGCTTTTACAAAAGGGAACACAAATTTTATGCCAACCTATCAACTAGTGAATGGCATGTTTCATAAATCATAGACTGCTATTGTATTGTATGTTACATCTGTTTGAGGTGCTCAAGTACACATCATCATCATCATCATAAAGCTGTTTAATGCACTTTTTCCTGGTCACTGGGTTGGACCATCATATAGCAGCTGTCATACACTCACCTCATTTATCCCTGTTATCTATCACAGTCTAGTCTCATGTTTGCCAACACAAGAATATAAACTATTATCTCAGGCCAGCCAAGCTCCTTACTCAACTTTTCCAGAATTCCATTCCTTGGAGCACAGTGACTTTTGCCATAGAGCAGTACCTTTAGCCGTACCCCAAATTTCATTCTGTCAACCTAAGCCAGCATGGAACAATAGATGCCTATTTGTATGTACAGTGACCATTATCTCTGTAACTTGATATTCTGTAATCATCATGCTCCACCACACTGGATGTTATCAAGTTTTCAAAGCATGCCATTTTCATTACAACTCTATGAAATGTTGGTACTATACCCAATATTCAACCCATCTGCTCTTATTATTAAGGCAGTCAAATGGCTAAAAGAAAGCTTTGTTCCTTTCCTTATCTACCTGGCTATAGTTTACTGTTTACATAACATTCCATTTCTAATAATTTTTTTTTTGATCCTAATGTAGGCTACTATTCACAAATTCCTAACTCGTACAAATAAGACAAAATGAAATGGAAGTTCTGGGTGACTAATTTCTACAACAAACCATATCCAAAGAGTTTGAAGAGATACTAGATAAAAGTGAAAATGACATTTTCACTTCGAACTTGATATGTTCAAATCCTTTCTTCTCCATAAAACGATCAACATAACCAGTTACGGCAGCAATTGATGAGCAGTCAGATAATCTTTTCCTGAGAGTGTCCTGTGCAGCCTCAAAACTGAGCAGAGGAGTTACCCGACACCAATGAAGTTGTAGACATTTATTATATTGCAACACTATCAACCAAATGGTGGGTCTACTTTCTGATCTGCATTTTCCAGAAATTGTGCGTGGAGCAAGTATATAAACTATGGTATCATATAAACATACTTTTGGCGTACCAACAGCCATCTTTCTTGTATGTTAGACTTATAGCCTAGATCAGACGCAATTAAATACTGTCAAAAACCCCCGAAGTATCAATCTTGTTTCAAATACGATAACATAACTGCTCATATCTTACATACGTCTGATGCAATCAATGCATGACATGATATTGTACTGTGCGACTCTGCACCTTGCACTTACCCTAAAAAGTTCTATTTTGGATCCCATTCCAGAAGATGAAGTTTCCTTATTTGGTTTATAACTTCCCAATACTGTTAAGGCTCCCGCAAGCTCACGAAAAAACCATCGACGTCTGCTGCAAGTTCTCAGGGGGACTTCGAAAATACGAGGATATGAGCCATATTGTATTGAAAGCGAGAAAGGTCTTGAAACGAGGCTCACTTTATTTCCTGGAAATCTTCAGTGTTTTCAACAGCCCGCTCCACGTACCAGTAGGTCTGCCGACATCTTCATGAGAATCTTTCGCATACACTGTCTTGTATGGTCTCAAGCATTTTCTACAAAGATGCAATCAATTCCACGGCAGTTAGGTGATACTAAACCACTGCGAGTTCGTGATGTTCAAGATGAGTCAAACTGTTTGTTGGAGATTTCATTCGAATACGACGGCAAGATGAGGCAATTCTCCCGCAAGAAGTTTGACAATCTGGAGAGCACTCTCAAGAGAATAGCTATCAACGTTCTAAATCCAAAAAAGAAGAAACAGAAAAAGTCAAAGCAACAAGAAGAATCAATCGCAACAGCCACACAAGAGCAAAACATGGTAATTGAACTTCGTGAAAGTGATAATAAGACAATTGTATCACCCACGATTGAAAACTGCAAAGCGTGGATTGCTGGAAGAAAACTTTTGTTGAAGGACACTTTCTATACAATATTTGAAAACCCGCCATCAGTTACCGTGTTAGCATTACCAGATAATATCATGGCTGGATTTCCGGTCTTTCCTTTCGTTAAGTTTGAGTTTGCCAAAAAATCATCCTCGAGTTTTCGATGGTACGCATCCACGGGCGAAGAAAATACTCTGCGTCTGGGGGAGGCGCAAGGTACTGAGGCATCTTCTGTAACGACGGTATGGAAGTATGTTGGAAACGGATTTAATTTCACACCACCTATATCTCTAGTCGGCTCTTATCTTAAGATTTCCTGTATACCAGCAGATGGTGAAATAGAGGGCCTCTTCTCCTACGAATTTGTAAGCAAGGTAGCTGTCTCTCCAAGTCCAGGCCTTTGTCCTTTCGAAGAGAGGCAAATCTACACTCAACGACGAGTCGAGGGTGACTCAAACTTTAGAATTGTTTGTTATAATATCCTAGCTGACATATACGCCTCGGGTGAATTTGCAAGAACTGTACTTTTCCCATACTGTCCCGATTATGCAATAGATTATCATTATCGAAGACAGCTGATGCTTAAGGAGCTACTTGGCTACAATAGTGACTTGATTTGCCTTCAAGAATGTGATGCTAAATGTTTTGATGGATATCTTACACCTGCTTTAGAGGCTGAGGGTTTCAAAGGAGCATTCAGGTTTAAAGGACAAGAAACTTCCGAAGGTGAAGCCATATGGTATAGGAGGTCAAGATTTTCTTTTGTAAAGGACTATAGTATGACAATAAAGGATGGACTGGCAAGTGAGCCATGTAAAAATATATTGACTGCTTTAGAGAAGGTTCCAAACCTACTTGAAAATTTTAACAAGCGAAAAACAATTGTGCAGATTATCATTCTTAAGGATAATGATAATGATAGATATACGTGTGTTGCAAATACACACTTGTATTACAAACCTAGTGGAGGCCACATACGGCTTCTGCAAACTGCAGTTATTCTGAAGCAACTTCAAAACATCACAGAAAATGCAAAGGAGGAGCTCAATGTAGATAGTATTGACATAATTCTCTGTGGTGACCTTAACAGCACTCCACAAAGTGCTGCCATTGATTATATACTGAACAAGACTATATTACCACAAAATTTAGTCTGGTTCCCAGAGGAATTATCAGAGCATGGCTTTTCCATGACTTTAGAACATGACATTACACTTACTAGTGCATGTGGATTTCCAAAGTTCACTAATTATGTTTGTAGGTTCAAAGCAACACTTGACTACATCATGATAAGCTCATCATTTCATGTATTAGGGGTAGTCCCATTCCCTACCGAAGATTCACTACAACTGCACCAGGCATTGCCTTCAGTCGTTTCACCATCTGACCACTTAGCACTTGTATGTGATGTACAATGGAAGAAATAAATAATACCTAGTAAGGGCTTTCTTGCACTGCAATAATAAATTACTAAATAGTTGCACCAAACTGTGATACATGACTGTTGTATGTTTTCTGTTTAAAGGTTCATTTACATACCTTTAATGTGTACCAGATGAAAGAATGTAAATGCAAGCATAGTCTCAGACAAGGCATAAGATATTAATAGGTACATGTATACTAACGTCAAGTTTGTTGTGTTTATAGTTGCCTATCTTCCTACCACCCTTCTCTACACAATATTTTTATAAGCAACTTATGATTTTGGTCAGACTTTGAGTTGCTTGATTTGCAGGCTTAGCTGCTTATACTTTTTTGCTTTATTGGTAGATAGAAACAAATCAAGTCATCAAAATCTTTTTTATTTATATTATATTTGTTCATTACAAAGAATGTAAAACAAGTTTCCACCATCCATCCCCCAGACAACATTTTGTTCAGACATTTCTACTTCCACATCTGATATTGGCAAAGCATCAGCAGTTCTTCATTAACTACACTTGGTAGTTCTAAAGTGAGATTGTCACATCTGTTTCAAACATCGGAAGCAGGTGGAAAGGTAAGGAGTGAGTCTCATGGAAGCTTCTTACTTCTAGGGCAATTAACCAAGCCTGTCAATAGATTTTGCATCTTTCCTCAACTCATTGTTTTGACATAACATAGCTAACTTGATAAGCAATTAAATTTGATTTGCTGCTGCTCAATATTACCATTGTTGTTCCTGATTCTTTGTTAGGGATTTCCTCATCAGAAAGCTATTCATTATCTCCAGTTCATTTGAATTCCTCCCCCTCGCAAGCCAAGAATTCATTCCTGCCATCAACTGGTACTGGAGATTCTCCTTGCTTATCCCAATGCACATTCTGAGGTGGAGTAATATGTTTCAGCAAACCTACAACTGCTTTGGGCTTTTCGATTTCATTAATTCAGCTCTGAATATATTAAAATCTTCTTAAAAATTAATAAACAGGGGCCCTTAATAAGCCTAGGGGTTGAACAAAAACAGGAAAATGAATAAATATCCCTATATTTATTAGGACCTCAGAAAACTGAGGCCATCTACTGCAACTCAATTTACACAGACTCAATTTGTAACAACATGTCAACTGGGCTTTCTTTACTACAACTCACAAACTGTTTTCGGCTAGCTCCTTGACATTGCCCGATTATTGTGTCACCTGTTGACAGTAATACCTTGTCCCAGATAGTGCCTGTTAACTAATCTTTCTTTGCCCCAGCTTCTTCTTTGGAAATTCTATCACAACTTGATATCATATATACGCAACCACCAAACTCTTGCTTTTATGTGGATATTTAGTTTTTGTCCTTGTCAGCTTCTTCTTAGCATTTTGATAGCACTAGATTTGTAATCCTGTTTACATCAGCTTCATCTATTACCAAGCATTCCCCTCGGTCAGTGACTATTAACAACCAGAATTTAAGCAGCGTAAAGGTACTTTTAGATCTTTAGAAGGGTGATATAATACATTTTGATATTTCTATGCTCCTTTTATCTCTTAACTGTCATCGTAATCATTCACTATCAACTCCAGAGACCTTAGAGACTTGCTTTAGCATTGCAATCACTTACACCAATTACAAAGTTTGTATAGTCCTCATGATTTCCCCTTCCTTAATCAGTTGAATCAATTCCGCCTTGGCTGCATGGAGTAACAATCTAGCTTGTGTATCAGTATTTCATTCTGATGTGGTATATTGGAGGTCTTGTGCACTCCCTGCAATTAAGAGAATGTCATCTTATTAAGACACACAGAGTTTATCTTCCCTCCAGCTTTGAGCTATGCCTTAAAACTTGCTCAGAACATTTCTCATGATTTCTTTTGCATAAAGGCTAAAAGGCATGGTGGAAAACTCTGCCTTTTGCCATGTCTTAGGATTCACACTACCTGTGTTCTGATTAAAGGGAGGGGTCAAATTGGGTTTTTTACTAATTCTTACAGTACGTGAAAGCATTCTATAATGACTCGGATATCCTCAGGAAATCATGAGAGAGCTAACTCTTTGTTAAATAAATACTTTTCTATTCCATACCATGGCATTACTACATACCCTTATTTTAAACCCTTTACTTCCAAAGAACAAATATGACATCATGTAAACCTATCATGTAAAATGTTTTGATGAAACCTCAATATAACAATATGTATAATTACTCCTTATTTTATTTTCACTCACTTCTTCTTAGCAATATAGCTGTATAATTGCCAAGGAGTCATGTGATGACACCACCTCTCTCTTTTTAGGAAATTCATCAAAAATATTTACTATAGTAAAATGACCCACACTGATATTACAAGGTATATAACATGGTATACAACAGATGGTTTGAGATAGAGAGCTCTCACCAAACATCACACCCCCTAAATTTTCACAGAACAAAGACAGTAAAAGGAGCAAGTTGGCATTAAGTACATATGTTAGAAAAAACTACTCCTGATTTTTTTCAACTGCTACTTACTCTTCACACCCTTTTCTCTCATTCGTTAGATTTGGGGAAATTTACACCCTCCCTATAAACAAAAGTCAAGATTATATCATGAGATTGTTACTTACTTTTGAAACACTGGCACTGTAATTAATGGGATGTAAAATCTCTTACTTAAATAATGGGGTCAAAATAGGATTCCATCCCAAGTCAAACTATTCCTTAAATTCAATCTGACTAGTCCCTAGAAATAATCAATAATAGAAATAATTGGCTAAGTAAGAGACATTTGAGGAGCTGTCTCTGGTATTAAGGCTGTTACTTTGGCAAAATACTGACCACAACTTCCTTGTCATTCTACCTATCTAATATCACCATGTTGTTTTTTTTATTTCCATGATCTACTTTCAAATTTTAAAGGCAAAAAATGGATAAATACATATGGTTAACTGTGATTAAAGTGCCACATGGCAATGTGAATGCTTATAATGATAAAATATCTGTTTTCATCCAACCAAAATTTTGATTACTGTCAGCACATGATCAAATATCAAGCAACAGACTTACTGAGATAATTATCATGCCTATAATGGAACATAATCCCTGGGGCACTAAAATCTTGAAGGCACAAAAATTTAGATTTCTGCTGCAAGCAACCTTTATACCAAGAAATTTTGAACAAATTACAATGAGACAGCTTGCGTCTTTTGCTTAGGAATGGGAAGGGTATGAGGCCTCAAGTAAATTATTCAGTTTTACAGTCACAGGTGACTGGAATGTGTGATGGGCACTCTATAGAAAGAAACTAAAATATGATTTTATCAACTCATCCAAATCTTCATCATAAAAGATCATTAGATAATTAGCAATTCACCAAGCTGGAAAATAAAGAATGTAAGTGTATAGGCCTACATGTAGGTTCAGTACTTCCCTCAAGCCCCAAGTACAACACGGTGTATCAACATGTTGAACACATCTCTTTCTGAGGACCCTGTCTTGTTGCACAACTGACGTTTACAACTGCATTTTAATTTGTAACAACAGAAAACTTTTTTACATAAGCTAGAGAGAAGTGGGACAACTGAAACTAGGTAATTCACCCTTTCCCATCTTAAAACATCTATGAAAAGTTGTAGATTCTTTCTTAGCTTCCCTCCCTCCATCTCGTATGACCCTCATAAATGCATTATAGCTTGGCTGATTTGACAAAACACGTTGTGAGAAATAGAACCTGATCTATTCTAAAATCAGTTGTACTAACATGCTGCATAAACAAATGTTGTAAAACTTGGTTCGTTTACACAGTGCAACATATTGCACTGTGTATGTGAGCCTTTACAGTAATAATGTTAGATTTTCCAGTATTAATAACTTGCAACAATGAATAGATATATGCTTGGTACATGATTAAACTAACCTCCCATTCCACATACATGACTTTTATAACTATCAGATTCCAAGTAATATACCTAATAAACACTTCTGCACTTACTTACTTACTCCTAAATATTAAACTAAACAGATTATACTATCAAATAGAACCTCCTTTTAAAACCCAACACCAGCATTTCCACTAACTATGATTTCTCAAGGCATTGCAATTTTGTAGAATGCCAAGTTTCCTAAATACTAGTATGAATATATACTGGAAGAAAATATAACTAAGCCCCTATACCAATGCTGTGTAAGAAAAACATATTTAAAACACAGTTGGAAATAATTTGTTGTTCAGAGTGCACTTAAGTTAACATACTTTACAATGTGTCATTCCCAAGTCAATGATGCCTTTGGCCACAAAAAATCATAGTGTTTGCAGTCAACTCCTTGAGATGGAATATATCAGTTTGGAACATGCAAATTTAATATTATTTGCATTTCACATTTCAATAACTCATAGTTGGTATAAACACCATCAGAACTTTAATGTTTTTCTAGATTTACTTATAGCAAACAGCTGCTGGTGTTAACATGGTATGGAAATATCCATTGCTATAATTTCTACAAGTACTTAAGGATGTTTTCATTGCAAATTTTTGGATAAACCTGCGTCTTCCAGAATCTTTCTTATTTGTCATTTTGAGAAATGCAGTTACCAATGACTACTTGTTCTACTCAAGTGACCTTGTTGGGTTTTTTTATAAAACACGATATCTCTTAACAGATTTAATACAGACAATAATGAGTGACATCAGTGCAAAGCTTGCCAATACATAAAATGCAGCTCCCACATGACTTGATACTGAATGAAAATAAACAACATTTACTATTATATTAGACAGCAGAGATCCTATAACATCCATGGCCTCAATAGCTGACAGTACTGTTCCATGTTTACTAGAATCTACTTGTTTTGTAATGATAGAACGTAAGGATGATGTTGCTAGGGGCATAGTAACCCCAGGAAGAGTTACAAGGTATAGCATGAGTTTCGTCTTTGAAAAACCGACGAGAACATAGTTGATACACTGGCTAATAAGACCAATCGAAACTAACTGAAAGTCTGACAATTTGCAGCAACGTACTGCAAATTGACTAATAAATATCACTCCCAGGCCTCTTATCGCTGCCTGAGCTGCTTGATAATAACCAACTTCCTCTGCTGAAAGATTCAAGGGCTGATGCTTGATGTATAATACTGTAATGTATAATTCACCAGTAAATGCCATCACAGAGAAGCCGAAGGCTAAAATGTACGGCAATAAGTTACCCCTTAAACGTCTATCGAATATTAAACAAAAAGCTTCTCGGAGGTGAACAAGTGGGTTAAGTAAGTTGCTCTCCTCAGCTAGTTCTGAAGACATTGTTTCACAACTTTCCGCAATTTCTGGTGAGTTTTGGGTTCCATCTACCAGTGTTCTACCTTCAGCTTTTGGAAGGCTGTCCAAAGATTCTGCTCTGTCATCTAGTGCACCGACATTTCGATCTCCTCCATAATGCCCAATATCTGAAAGGATCGGCGTCTCTGATGAACAAGATTCCTTCCTACTATTTGGATGAACTGCAGGCAAGAAGATTAGGACATATAGAAAGTTTAGTAAATTAAGAACTGTTGTTGTAAGGAATAAGGCTGTAAAACCGACCTTTTCCAACATTATACCAGTTATCAATCCAGCCGGAGCCCCAGAGACAAATACCATCCCTTCAATAATCGCCATCCTAAGTGTGCGTGCCGAATCTTTGGGGGTGACGTCCGCCATATAAGAATAAGCAATAGCAATTGCTCCTTGAAATTCCCCATAAAAAGATGTGATCATTGCACCAAAGAGCAAAAAGGCTGGATGAACTGAAATATAAGCAGAATTCCATAAGTAAGCAAGACTCTGCAATGCTAAGCACATGGGCGGGATCAGCATCGTCTTCTTGCGTCCCCATTTGTCAGATAAGGGCCCCCAGATTAGGATGGTTAGTATAGAAGGTAATAGGCCAGCTCCTATAAGAATCAGCATCCATATGCTAGATTGTTCATGAGCGTAGTCTTGCTCCAAAGAGTAGATTTTACTATCCAGATTTCTGCAAACAGTAGTGTTGTATCGTCTAAGGCAAGTCTTCTTCAGCAAAAGCTGCGGCAAAGTTGCAGTGTGCATTGTAAAAACAATTGAGTAAAGCAAAATAAACGGTTCTGCACTCAAGAACGTCATCATGGTAAATGAATTCAACAGGAATGTTCGGAAATGGCCAGAATCCGATCTGAATAGTTACACCGAGTAGAACTCCAAACTCCAACTTCGTGCTTGATGTCGTGCCAAGTCAGGTGCTTCCAACTGGCGACCCATTCATTGAGGAACAGTCATCATCAATTGTCCTCCCATGCCCAGCTGTAGCTCAGTGCCGAGCATATAAAAATACTTGTCCAATACTTGCCAAACTCAATTTTTAAAACTTAGTTTGAGCAAATCTACATAGATACCACATGCACAGTGCACTGATTTTTCTGTACCATCTTCGACACTAGTTCTGGAAACCTGGATGGAGGAACTGCTTCTCATGCATTTTGTAACTTTCATGACCTTTGAGACATGATTTCGTGACCGTGTCATCAGACACTGCATGATTAACGAAAGTGTGGATTTATGAAAAATCAATGGTGTTGACCGATGACGTGTTATTCAGTGTGAACCTCCTCCAAATCAAGATGGTGCCGGGTTTGCCAAGTGCCGGTATCAGACAAACAGTAACATCCAGAGGGGATGATCTTTTATGATTCTTAAAATATAAATGACTGGTCTCCGTAAATAATAAAATCTGCAATAAAATTACTTTAAGAAGGGTGATTCTTTCTCTTTTTCCTCGTTCTTGTTTCCAGGAAAGATTCTATGATTAAAGTAACTGAATCTAACCCGCTACAAATCTTTTCGCGCTCGGCTACCCGGTGGACATAATGGGGGACTTGAAAGTTTGTTATACTAACTACAGAGCCCTCATATGGTGTTAAGAATGAAAGCAGATGGCAGGTTAACATGGGTTCATGTCTGATCGAATCAATTTCATTGCTTCAAGTGTATCTGCGTCTGATGTGTTTCATGGCAAGTATCAAATGTGTGGCAGAATTTGAAAGGATCAACAAACGCTAATCAGTACTTTAGAAGACAGTATTTCCTTTCTATAAATAAGATAGTTATTTAACCACTGTCCCTCGGCATAATATTACGTCATGAAAGACTAGGAGGTATGCCACAAGAAATTACTCAGTTTTACATAATGCAGAGCTGTATGCACTTGTAGCTCAAAGTTGGAAGAAAGAAAGATAGCCAAAGCGAGTTCAGAGGGTTTTTCTCAGAGCATCACATAGAGAGGCTTCTCATCTCATCTAAATTAGTATTAAAATTGCTGTAGTGGTGACGAGATTCTTATATACCTTTCTTCGATTTCTGCCAAGATATCGAATGTTTATCTAAGCAGAATAACATCTAGATTTGATATTTACATTGTGAAAAAGAATACCGAAAGGCCAACTTGGCATAACAAACACCACATAGACTAGTATGTGTCATTTTGTTGTATGCCTTCTGGTAATTAACAAAAAAAACTGATCGGGAAACAGTGAACTAAGACATTTAAGACCATGCGATTTCATTTGAGTCCGATGCTTGTCGAATCTCGAACTTTTTATAGTTCTGATTTAGCCTCAACGGTATGTTCTTTGCTGATGAGCTCTCAAAGTGCAAAACAGTACAGCCGGCAGAATGAGTACCTATAAACAACATATACGCCATGTACATACACTTTTATAACACAAAGCGTTCCCTTTACAAAAAAATAATTGCACTTTTTCTACGGGTTTCTATCGTACTTTTCTTTGCACCATTACCTCAAAGATTTCAGATTTCAGCTGTAACATTAACGCGAGCTTTTAGATATTTTCAACTCCAAGAAAGCAGTTGTACGGGCTAGACTATTTCATTTTTCAATAGTTGCATTATATCAAATCTAATTCGACATATTAGCCGCTTGAAATAGCTTTCTTGGCATGTAGTTACGGATCTTTTTAAAGCGCAATTTTCATTAAAAGAGTGGCGTGTTTCCCGTTTAACTCCAATAGCAGGACTTCAGTCCTCAAAACAAACGTCAAATCCAGATTGGAAATTTAAAACTTCTTTAATTTTGTTATTGCCATTACATGAATTGCAATGAATTTAGCAATTTCTTTTTTTGATAAGGGATTTTCTTTGGATGGTGATTTTAGTTGTTTCCTACATGGGCATATGCTGGCCCTGTATCTACTCAATGTTTCATTGTATGATCTCCTAAGATCGCTAATAGGCACTGATAACATGAAGAGGTAGACGCTACCCTTAAAAAAGCATCACAGACACTCCTCACAAATAGGACTTGTCATTGTTATTACAGTCTAGTGTAGCGCAACGTACAATAGGCGTTAAATTTTATCCTACAACTGACAAGTTTGATCTTATGGAGCTAAATCAAACGGGTACCAACCAAGCAATTTACTAGAAAATACGTATCTTGGCAGTAATACAACAAGCACCGACGGCACCGACCACTTTTGAGAAACCATCTTCGTCACAGATTGAAAGAACTTTTAATCCTACATTTCTTTCAGCAATGCTAAACGGTAGCAGTTTCAGGACGCGAGATAGGGTTATCCTGAAGTCGCTACGATTAACGAATTGTACAATTGAAAACCTGTCGTCCCAACACTGCGCATCATAAAAATCGTTCATGAGAAAAGAACAAGCATCGGAAGGCAACCCTGGACAATGAAAAGACGTGGAGAAAAATGGGAAAATTCCGATTGTGCACTGTAATGACTAGATGATCTCCCTATTGTGATGAATGACTGAGTCGACCGGGACGCAAGAGTAAAAGAAATCAGTACAGCTAGTATGCCCTTAAAAAGTGAGGTATTGGGGGAGGGGTGTTTATCAGGAAAATTGTTTGGACACAGGCAGCACTTGCAAACCGTCCTCTGGGTATGTAACGATATTTCACTTGGTGCCAGTAGACGACATTCCGAAGGTAGAGTACAAGGTATAGAATAGCTTTAGTGTTCGGTAAAGTTAACTATGTGGTTATTATTTGGTATTAAATTGAAGTTTTAGTAGGATGTCTTTTTGGAATAAGCGTATACGGTGGCTCTTTGTTAATTTACGGTACCTTAATCTAAAATAGAGACAGACGGGAACAGCGAACTCCTTCTAAATTCAGTTTATAGATTAAAGCTAATTGGTGCGGCCTTTTTAAAGTTTTTATCTCCAAAATACTGTACAACAAAGATGATTTGCCATGAATCAAGCAAACAACGCTGTACACAGATTCAAAAGCAGGAGAAAAACCAAACACGAGTGGTAGCGCATCTAAGAGACTAATCAAAAGGCCCTAGCAACTTGTTCCCTCTCTTGTACCCAAGTAGCACAGAGACCTATCTATCATCAAGCCAGTGAGTAGCACTTGCAGCCACTCCGTTTCGTCCACTGGAGTCCGTTACAAACCCTGAATAAGTTGGAAGTTGCTCCAACGACATGTTTAATGTTTCATTTAGGAACAGGTTGGCATCAAATCTCCAGGTTCTACAGGAACTAATCATGTAACTACGTAACCCCATTTCATGGTCACCAATAAGATTCTGTTAAAAATTATAGGTTACTTTAACGTGATTTCCGACATTGTGTTTTATTAACTTTGATGTTCTGAGCATTTTCATGAAACATTTAACCTTTCCTTTTTATTGTATATCATGTCCTAGAACCAGTAGTTGCAGCTATAAAATCATTTAAAGGTGGTATATACACGATTGAGCCTCAAATTCAAAGACAGTTTTCCTTGATTACCATAAAGGTGTCGTTAAATACAAAACCATGTGACATTAGAAACTGCTCTTAAATATTTGCTCAACACTTTTTATGGTCAGCCTTGAATAATTGCTGTCTACCAAAATAAGTTTTCTTTAAAGAGAAGTCTCTTAATGAGAAAAAGTCGAGAGAACTTTTTTTTACATACAATTTCATACCTCAAAATTTTATCTTCTTGCAGTTGATAATGAAGGCAGAGAACGTCAATATAGCTCGTTTTATAAAATAATCAGATTATAGCATATATATGTTGGCTTCTTTACTTTTGATAAAGAGAAGTAGTCTAACAAAGAGCTTGAGGTATCTGCGATTAAGATAATACATGTTCAGATAAAGTTTTTGTCAAAGTGTTTCCACAGACCATCAATCGATTTTCCAAAGATTGGAACTAGGTCTATATTAATTGAAACGATAATCGGGTTTAAAATCGGGTTTGATAAGCTTACATTTAGCTAAAACTGTGTCTACGTTTGTATTAATTTATGGACAGAGATCATTGAAAAAAATGAGGTTTGACGAGCTATTCTTACACTGATCACGGCAAAATACATTTTCAGTTTATCTCCGAATACTATTTTCCTCAGCATGTAAATATTTTCCATTTTCTGTACTCACTCAACCCTCTTATCTCTAAAACGATGATAAAACGTGGCAATCTGCTTATTTGATTATAACGATTCTCAAATTCATCTCACACCTGCTGATGTAAACATCAACGTATGAAAGCAACAATTTAGGTTTGACCTTAAAGATTTAAAGTCTTTCTTAGCAACTATTCAAGTTAGTGATTGTCATGCTGAGGCTCGTAAAAAAGTGTGCTGTTCTCTATCATGAAATAGAAAGCTCTGATCCATTTTAACAAAATCTGTCAGATAATTGTGCTTTCAGATCTCTCTGTATTTCTCCAAAGAAGATGAAGGACTAGTGAAAACGAGGTAAGGGATTTGTTTCATCAATATTCAAGGATAACATTCCTGAATTTTACTGAAAATTATTAACTTAAAACTCTTGGTATGGCTGCTAATCTTGTGTAGGAGGATTTACGATGATATGTTTTCTGTAAACCATAATAAGAGACTCTCCGTGGTTTAACTTTTCGATGTTGGTTGCCTCAACGATCCTGTACTGAAATCGCAAGATTCACGCACCGGCGTTTAAATAGAGCATGCTCTACCAGGCCGAGAAGAAGAAAGTGGTAACTTTGAGGGCAAAGTTCACTTTGTAAACACCCTTCGCATGTATACTCTTTTTTTTATCAAGATCATTTGTTTTACCGAGTTGCGCAAAAGCATCCATTGACAAGAAATTGGTTAAAGTAAGATGCAAAAGTATTGACGCTTGATGAAGTCTGCCGCATTTTTTTTAATTCTTAGCTCAATAGGTAGGGTTACTACTTCAATATATTGAGTTTCTTTGAAAGGAGTAAAAATAAAAAGTAAACAGAAAAATAGATTTAATTACAAACAAAAGAATTAAAGATTTCCAAGTAGATGGCCATTGACATCTGAGTTAAAAGTGTCAAGATCATAAGTAAGAGGAAAGCAGTCTGATGATTGAGAGTTCCAGATTTTGGCAGTCCTAGGGAGGAAACTATGTGAGAATACAAGTCTGCATGATGCGAACTTGGGAGACAGAAATAGGATTCTATTCAGTTACTCCCCTTTCTTGAACTTATCATCATTCATAACATTTTGACAACCTACTCATAGAGTATCAGAGTTGAGTTTAAGGTCAAAGAGTAGGATCAAAGAGCAGGATTCGGTTGCCAAACGTCATCAATTTTAACTGGTTCGAATTTGGGAGGGCAGCGAGTGACTGCAAAGCACGAGATAGATGCTTAGAATGTCTGATAGCTATTCAGATGAGCTTCGTAATTGATTAGAGAGCGCACCCTTGTTTCACGTCAAATTATCCTAAAAAAGAGTAAAGGTGACTGTGGCTTAATCAGGGCGTTTTGTGATGATTAAATTAGAAGGTCTGAAAGAGGGTTGAATGGTTGACTTCGTACTCATTAACATAGTATAGTCTTCTTCATCATCACTCTTTTAAACAAATCCCTAGGGCTATAACATTCATTGGTCTTCTCATGCATGCGAAGACATGTCTTAAATGTAACATCTCTTATTGAAATATGTAATCCTATGCCAATTTACCAACCTACAAATCATATTCATCTGGAGCGACCCTCTCTATTTTAAGTTTATTTACTATTAGTTCCCTTGTCTTCGGAGATGTTTTACAGATATACTGTGCTTCTAATTCAGTACTCGTGAACAAAATGAATCATCCAAGGTTTTTGAATCCCTTTGTCCTTGGACAGGGTTTTGGAGCCCCTAGAAAATCTTTCAGTGACATTTCCCGCCAGTAAGTGTTGAAGTGTTTAAAATTTCTGACTTTAATTTCTAATATGACTGCACAAAATAGAGGGTTTTTGATGATAAAAAACAGATTCGATCAATTCTAAATTTGCCTTTGAAAAATTGTAGTGTGTTCGAAAAATGACCGCAAACCAACAGCAAACGGCTATTTTCAGGCTCAAATAAAACTTTCAGGATTACAACATCCACGAATGTAAAGCCTCCCCAAAACTCACAAGAAAGGATTACCTTTCCGACCAACTCTTTCTATAATTGGTTCATCACAAGATGAAATGGGCAAGTACCTTTCAGAACCTTTACAACCTGTGCTCGACATTATTCAGAAAATTGTACCATTCGTTTTTTAGTTTTGTTTTTCTCCTTTATTTTTTTCCTTTTTTTTTCTTTTTTAGTTTATTTAGATTTTTAGATTTTTTAGTTTTTTTATTAGTTTTTAGTTTTTTTTTCTTTTTAGTTTTTTT
>JAAAKL020004091.1:0-21666 GCA_010016065.2 Carybdea cf. marsupialis auct. non (Linnaeus, 1758) | reverse complement strand
AGGTCTTCGTCCTCAGTGGTAAGACCCCACTTGGGGTTTTTACGTGCATGGTTGTACGAGCCCCTCATGACCCGGTTAATTGAAATTTAAACAACGCTTACTTGCAATCTTTCTCCTTAGGACGTCCTTCCTACTTCGCCGTGTGCCGTTGTCAGCAAGGGCTACGTGCATAGATTTTCTAAATCACGGAATGAAAATTACATCGATAGTTACATTTTATGAAGTACTAGAATAAAAGGAACAAGAAAATAGGAACAGAACTGATAGTGCAGAAGAATTATCAAAGAGCAGATAAAGTTTCTGACCTTGGCACTACAATATCAGACTTTTTAAGGATTCCTCACAAAACTACTACCACAGATCGTTCGGAGCGCAACTCGTTAGAAAATTTCTCACATTAGCTGTATGTTCTTCACGCATATTTAAGGCATCCCATCAGATCTCCATTAGATGGACGCCATCAAAAGAAAAGTCAAGACTGTTTGTAATCTTGTCAATTTTTGTAGGCTCAAGAGCTCTTTAAGGGAGTAAAATATGTCTAAATATCTCTTACAGAACATTTTTCTCCTGCAAGGTAATTGGAAATAATATACGCGATTTCAATAGAGTCCACCCTCTAAATCATTAGCCGTCTATAAACGAATATCTTTGTCCTACTTTAAAATAATGATAGATCAAGACGATTGCTTTTACACAAAGTATATACTGATCAATTAAACTTCTTTCTTTATTAAAGGCACTTATAAGAAGTACCAGGAATATGATAATGGAATAGCTGAGACTGTCTCTTGACTGACCCGATGTAGGATTTAATACAGATGTCAATTTACCACACAAGGACTCACTTACCTTTCAACTCAGCAGCTGTTCTTAATATCGTCGAATCTATTCCTAGCTTTCTTATTTGGATCATACACTTGAAAGGGGCGAGGGATCCTTCACGTAATCGATTACAACAGCTCCTATTCACCCTAGGGAAATATTAGCGAAAGCTCTAGTTGCACATGGGTGAACAAATAGTTGACTCAAGCTTGCACAGTTTGCACAGTCCTACCCTCACCTTTATGTACAGAATGAATTGCAGGGCAGGGACCTCAAATCCGGCGGATGGTTGCCTAAGGCAAACCAATCGGTAGTCCGCACTTAACTATCTCTTAAAATTAACAAGTTGACGAAAATTCCTCTCCCCGACACAAATGGCGCCATCTTCGCCTATTGTTCTCTGATAATATCCTGATAATATACTTCAAAGTCTGTCATAGCTTGTGTACCTAATCAATACCATTCTTTGTTTCCCTAAATCTGGCTTCCTTTTTACCCCTAATTTCTCAATTTGTGAACAACTATCAGTCATACGGAAAATTCAATTTCCTTTAAATCCTTCCCAGACCCTTGGTCAATACTGGCACACTGTCTTTTGCTATAACATCTCTATGTACATTTGCCGCCAAATACAGCCATCATCAGTGAATCGAATTACTGCATCAATGCGCTTTTCTGTTACCTTGCATTCGATGTAAGTGATCAAAGGGTGCCGTTTGTACTCACACGACACTGAAATCATTTCGGAGGTCTTAGTGTTTTAATCATCCCTTTTCATCTAAAACAAATTGAGGAATCCCATTAAGTAATCTACATTTATTGCCTAAGGAGGGAGGGGGAATGGCCTTCAATGGGACGTCCAATGGGATCAGAATCATAACTTACTGTCTAAAGAAAGATTACAGAAAAGCGTCATGAAGTTATTTACATTACAGTTAGTTGAATGTACTCTTTAAGATAAATTAACTACTTCTTATCAAAGAGTTTGTGTCAGATGTATACATCGTCAACCTGGTTTAAAAACTTCTTTAAGCTCTTCATACACAGATGCAACCATCAACATTCAAAATCATTTTGCCTTTGGATAGCCAGACATCAAGTAATAAAGATTTAACATTGATCTTCCTTAACCTTTTGCTAGCTGTTGTTGCCAAGTAAAACGATAGTTCTCATTAAACATTCTCAACCTTCTCAAGGGTAAGAAAGGCTCGGAATAAGTATTCCTTCACATTGTATATAAAATCAGACTGGGTTTAAATTTGACTCAATACTGCTGCTAAACTGCTGTTTATTCACGTATTTTGTAAATCTGTTTTTAATTTTGAAAGCAAAGGGTGGAACCACGACCTATGACATATGAAATCTATAATTTGTTACAATTTCTTGTATCATTGCGTGGCGGTGTCATGATGCATTTCAATGCTTTTGTTACATCAAAGAGAAGGAGCCAATTTCCTTCCGAATAATTCCATAGTCGTTTTAATTTTTATTATTATACTTGTTGCGTTTCTATTGTATATTTTACAAACGTGATTCAAGCTACGGTAAGAACAAACTTGAAAGGGAGAGTAAAGAGGAATTATGACATCGTTGTGAGTTTAATCATGCAATTATCGGCTATGGAAAATCGTTACACAATGTCCAAGTACAAATATCATTCTCTGGCCTGAAAGCAAAGTAGGTTGTTCGCTTTCGCACCAACAGATTGTCAAGCATAAAAACGTATGCTATGTTTTTGACTAACAAGTATATTTTTCCCATGAGGATACCCCATCGACAAAGTTGCTAAACCAACTGCACAGGTAATTAAATCCTGTATGGGATAAACTGACAATATTTCATACCGTTAATTTATGAGCATATGACATATTTCTTTCCTTTCCTATCTGTTGTATAACATCAAAGATAAAAACAAGCAAAGTAGGCTTTATTTACTTTGTATAAGACAAATAAGTCATAAAACGTCTATGCCGAATACTCGATCATGGTCTGAGAAGCATCAAGTCATCAACTCATCAAGAAATATTGAAAGATACATAGAAATATGGAAAGGGTACACAAAATTCATAAATGGCACTTACAAAGTGTCCTGCAATTGTATGTAGACTACACTCAAAAACTCTTATGAGGGGACTTAATAGAAACGCGAGCGTACAACATGTAATAGTCCAGTAAAGTTTGGTCAGCAAGAAACATTTTCACAGATATTAAAGCTAATGCATACGATGACAATCTGTCAATATAATGTTTATTTTAATACAATGATTAAAGCATTTCTCAGTTTCAGTTCAAGAGGGTTAGGGTTCAAATCCCAGAAGGGCCATTCGTGACGTCAGGAAGGGCATCCAATCTTAAAGTGCTCTCTGCTCCAACAAGTTACATGTACATGGGCACCGCCCAAGCCCCTGCAAAGGGGAGTGCACGGTGTTAAAGCGCATCATTAAAGCAGTTCTCATATCTTTGCACATCTCATTTGAAATGATGAGAATACATAGGAAAAAAGTGTATGATGTGCAACACTAATGAAGAGGAAAGAACAAACAAGATCTTTGAAAGGAAGCAGAATTAGAACATAGAAAAGACAAGGAAACAGTAATACAAAAAGACAGATGGTTTGGGGGAGGAACATTTGCCATTGCTAACCTTAGTTACTCTGGAGGAGAGAAGCTAAATAGGTGAATAACAGGGTAAGAATGTAAGAGCAGAATACTATCAGTGTCAAAATGGAATACGTTCTCATCTAATTTCAGATTCCAACAAAAAGCTTATATCATTCTTGAGTATATTTATATATGTGCAGATAATTCTTCATATAGGCAAGCATTTGATCGAACGTTTCTTAAGGATGCACTTGCGTCTTTTGTAGGTAAGAACACTAGCGTCATAGGAAAAGGGGCAAATGATGTCCAATATCTAAATACATAAAAATGTCGAAGTCTAATTAAAATTGAATTATCAAGTCAGGATGATGATAGAGACAGTCCCGTCCTAAGGTTTGATACTGCTGTCCTGTCATCTGGCTTAAATTTTTATCTGCTGCAGGTTATATATATTTAGTATTACCAAGAGCTAAGGTACATATTGACTAGTCAGATATTCTCGTGAAGCGTGTCACCTTTCATGCAATTATTATGAGTTTCTGTTTAATGCAGGAGAATCGACGTCCTTAGTTCCTAAACTAAGATATTTAACAAGTACGTATATATTTCAAGCCAGCTATTCCTTATCAAGAAGAAAAAGAAGAATATCGAAGGGGACAAATGATGATGATTTGTTGGATATTTACAACGACTAGCAAACGTTCTTTCCATATGAAAATCCTAGCATCCTAGTTTCGACACATTTAGGCACACGTTGTTTTTAGAGTTAAACTTCCACAGACTCTTTCCAAGCTAATATGACCAAAGACTAACATAACAGATCTTGAACAGGGCTTCTTATACCGATAAAAATATAACTGTTCTTTTTAAACACATGGTTAAAGCAGTTGCATCTTGATTCTACAATCAAGATGGAACTTACAGTATCGCTACCTCTAGAAGAGACTTGTTAACCCAAATACGAAAGTAATTTTTTTTCTATCCTTGAATAATTCCTGCTTGACCTGACCATTTACTAGCCCAAGTCGATGAGAAAAAGTCTGGGGCAATTTATCATAACATACTTAAACATTTAATTTTTGAGATTGATTAAATCTATGTAGTAATTTTCTAATGTCTCTTCATGCATACAACAGGCTCACAAGGTTAACCGTCTGTTTTCACCTTAATCATTTTAAAGTACTCTGGATCTATATTTCCGCTTATTTCTGGAACATATTAGGTATATTGTGGCAGGGCAGTTTGATGACGCCCAAGAGCGGAAATGCGTAAGACCCCAAATTGATTCTGATTGGGTAATTCAATAAGCATCCGGCATTGTTCAAAAGGGTCCCCTTCTTTCAAAGTAAACCTTAGACAAAAAGCTTACTCTTCGGGTTTCTGGAGACAAAATGTTTAATTCTATTCAGATGGAAATGGTTGATCTTTCATTTAAAATTCATTAATGGAGAAGTCATATCGAGGTGCAGATCAATTCCTAAAATTGAAATGAACTCTTCGAGGCCTATTATTACGAAGCACAGGAGGGCAAAAAGGGATCTACCCTATCCCTAATAAAGGTATTTTTATTCCGGGGAAGGGTTATATTAAAGCCATATGTAAAATAAGGAGTGGAGCTTGTGGCTGTATTGTCCAAAAAGCTTACCTTGAAAACCGCCGACACATTTTCAACACAAGCGCTAGGAACTTTTGGCAACCAATCTTCAACTAATATGAGGCCTCGTGCAGTCCATAAATAGTACTCCGGTCCATAAAAGGGTAATTTTGGGGGATGGAGATTCTAAAAGCATATCGGATGGATTATATATGTGTTTGGATGGCCTAAATTTGTCGCACTTGCGTCATGCTTAACATGCTTGAAGGGTAGGTGAAGCGAACAGCTGACTGTGGTCTACTCAGCCACCTTCACTACAATCCTAACATTGGGCTGTCATTCGTCGATATGGGAGAGTCCATCATCAAAACAAGCATGTCGCAATTTTATACATAATTAATTCCAGTTTACTTTCTATCTTGAAAAAATGTCATCGTGAATTCACATTTCTTTTTTCTAGGCGATTCATTGTTTTGGGGGTTTGTTTATTTTCTTCATATTTTATCTTAGCGTATATCATATCGTGTAATCCATTGTGCCTGTAAAGAGATTGATGGATTGTATAGATTGAATAGACAAATAAATATTTGAAGTTTAATTATTATTTATCTTACTTCTCAGGAAACGTTTGATTCTAGTTTCTTTTGCTTCAGTAGCCGACCACCTCGAGTCGCCTTTGGCACTGTATCGTGATTTTACCTCCATCTATCCTATGTTCAAAACGTTCCTTAAAATACTGCTTGTTCGTAGTAAACATGGGCTTTGTGACTCTTCTCTTTCAGTTCACTTTTAGAGTTTTTGTGACACTGTCTTTAATGCACTAAGTACTACTAGATCAAATTCCACTTCCTTCATCTTCCATATCCTT
Organism: Carybdea cf. marsupialis auct. non (Linnaeus, 1758); assembly: GCA_010016065.2. Lineage (NCBI taxonomy): Eukaryota > Metazoa > Cnidaria > Cubozoa > Carybdeida > Carybdeidae > Carybdea > Carybdea cf. marsupialis auct. non (Linnaeus, 1758). Next base: position 15,782 of record JAAAKL020004091.1, on the reverse strand, counting down.
TCCCCTTTATATTTCAACTCCTATATGTGTACTTTTCCTTCTTTTTCCCTTTTTTACGTTTTTCAAAGGAGCATAATCACTGATGTCTCAAAAAGACTGGATCGAACTTCCCATTGTTCCCAATAGCGAAAAATTGTTGTCACCAAGTTAAAATAGCGCGGGAAGGTCCGCCTTGTTAGGTAACATTATTTACAAGCTTTGTTTACTGGGGACTAAAAAGGGGCACAACGACTGACCTCATTTTGAGACGGAAGATGCTCCATCCAGTGTTTATTAGAGATCAGTGAGCAAAATTGATCAATCAGTTGGCATTTCTTGTTTTTCTTGTCGACTACCGTTGTATCTAATCTATAGTTTTCGGGTTCTCTATCTTTCTGTAGAGGAAAATCCCACCGAAAAATCACACAAAACTCTCTCTGGTTGATGTAAATACCAATTGTCTTCTATTAAAACCTCTACTTAGATGAAAGTGTTAAGACAATATGTTTAAACTGAAACAGTTGTTTTATAATTTCTGTCAATTTTTGCGATGCGAGATTGTTAACGTTTCACATTAACTTCTCAATAATCAGAAATCACTTTACATCATACTGAAACAATCGATACAGCAGTAAGCAGGGACGTAGGAAGCATCTTAAGCTTGTGAGGGCACAATAATCTAAGGGCACTTCTTCACTTACAGAACACTTTACTACGTGTTGGACTTACAAGTGCATAAAATAGCACTTTTTGCTTATTGCAAAATCTTGGGGGGCACATTCACCCAGAGGCCCCGGTTCCTATGTCCCTGGCAATAAGAGAAATTTCGAATATAGTAATAAAGCTGGAAATATGTGCAGCTAGAAAATAAGGGAACTAGTATCTTTTAAACAAAACAGGCTTGCTTGGTTGTACAGCCTTTGCAATGTTAATGTCTGTCAGCGGATAATAAAGAGCTTACGTCTCTTTTAGTCAACGAGAGCATAACATCTGGAGGTACAAGTCTCACGAACCGATTTCTTGGAGGTTTTTGAAACAAGTAACTGCGTTTACTATCTAGAACAGTTTCAACAAAACCACACGTTCTCTCCCTTAAAATAGATTTTTAGCAGGGCTAAAGATAACCTCGATTCATTACTACATGTTCTCAGGTTCTCACTGTCTGAACACTAACGTAAACATCTTGATATCTTTCAATATAATGAAGGATATAACATGATCCATTTCAAGTAACCGTCATCGCATTATCTAATGGAATCTTATCAGTTTATTTACACCTTTGCTCTATCAATAGCTGCATATGTGTAAGTGCCTAATCAAGACTTATCAAGGGGTGGGGAAAGGTTACGCCTTTCGAGTCAACCTTTTGAGAGAGGTGCGAACTTAAGCATGAGGCGGGTGCTTAAAGTTGGACGGCGCAAGACAACGACTTTGCATCTATCGACAATAGTAAGAATGCTTTCGAACAGTTTGTAAAGAAACAAAATATGAGAAATAAGAGGAGAAGTTAAAAAACGTTGAAAACTGTTTCGAGCCATGTTTACCCGGACACCAAATTTAATCCAAGCATAAGCCTAACGCCCAGTAGTAAAAGTCATCAAATAAAGGGTTTGATGACAGGGATTGCCATTTTAAAAGGAATGGCACAAGTCCAGATCTCATCAGATCTTTATTTTTCCTTCGGTATCTTACTTCCAATGTTTGCATATTGCTGGGATAGGGTGTGTGTGCTAAAAATGTATGAGGTAGTATTGATTCCTATGCGCCCATCTTCTATGGCATTTATATACGTGATAAGCAGTAATTCTTGTATAGGCATGTTAAAAGTAGCCAATGAAACGTGCTCTCTAAATCAATAAAGACACTCTATTCCATAATTTCAGGGTTATACAGGGTTATAAGTTTTCAATGGCATAATTATTTTGCTTTGCTGTATTAGCCACTGATGTAGCTACGATTGTCTGCTCTGTCCTATATATGGCTGTAACAATACGGGACAAACAGAGGTTTTTGGGAACAAAGTCTCTATCAGACTAATAGCCACAAACAAGCAAGGAATGAAAGTCTCTGGCAAATAAAAACTTAATTTAGTGCAATAAACCTTTCAGAAGAAAAAGTTACTATTTACAGTAATAAGGTAAGCGTAATTCTAAAATTAGTCTAAGCAAATTAAAAAAACCTTAGACAGACAGTAGGATCTTAAGTGATTGAAAGTACTTCAGAAATTTCTTTTATTTGGTTTATTGTTGTTCTACATAAATAGCCTCACATTCATTATTATTTCAGTTTTCGAGGAAACCCACGCTTAGCAATTGGTACCGAAATATGTAAAACAGAGAACACTGATTAAAGTACAAAATTAGTCTAAGCAAATTAAAAAAAACGTTCGACAGACAGTAGGATTTAAAGTGATTGATAGTACTTCGGAAATTTCTTTTTTTTATTTGATTTATTATTGTTCTACATAAATAGCATCGCATCCATTATTATTTCAGTTTTCCAGGCAACCCACGCTCTGCAATTGGTACCGAAATATGTAAAATACAGAATATTGATTAAAGTAATCGAATCAAAGCATCTCCAAATAAAAATTAGATTTAATGGAGTGTACTCGAAGTGTTCTTTGCTAATATAATTTGTAATATTATCTTCTCGACTTAATGGAGAGTTAATAAAGAGTAAACTATTAAGATTATGAGTTTAAATAAAGCTCCGAAAATCATTCGAATTTCACTCGAAAGGACTTCGCATCGACCTAAGCGAACTAGACCTATCCGATCTTTAAGATTTTTTCAGGTAGTCATAAGAAGTGAGAGAAGGGGAGGATGGCTCTCCAAAGATATTCAAAAGATCTTCAAGTCAAGGTTTGATTTATGCAGCACAAGTTTCCCACTCCACCCCCTTCCTTAGTAAAAATGAACAGCATCGCCTCTCTTTTCTATGCAGATGCGCACCCAAAAATTCCAAAGCCGTACGGTTGTCAAAAATAGGAATATGAATCCTAATAGCTCTGTGTTTCGCCGACTTTATTTTTGTATTTTTGATGTTGTTTTGAGACTAATTTTGTTAATAGCATCTATACGACCATTGTACTGCAAATTGGAAAGAAATTAGCTTGCATTTCTTGATGACAATGGCAACAGAAAATTATCATGAATGTGGCCACTTGTAGCTAATTTTCCCCCATTTTCACTCGTTGTCTCTTTGAAATGAATACTTTTATAGTAAATATATTACATTGAACACAACGTTGAATTACACAAGTTAAAGGTAATCCTCGCACACCGATTCTGAATGAGTACAAAAGGATGACTTCTACAAAGAGCTTTAAATAAGACCACTACAAATAGACTAGAGCTTAGAAGTTTGGGCGTATTGGTTTCTTTATTTGATTACTAGTAGTGGCAAAACTTCAAAGACATAGACACTTGATAAGATTTGGAGAATTTGAAAGACGTTGTTTGCACCTGCGGTACTACATCACACACAACTAGCATTGTTGCTGTTAAAGAGGGGTTGCTAACACGCAGTAGAACTTACGAAATCAGTAGAACTGGAGGCGACTGAATCCTTCGAATGTTGGATGCACGGAAATTTTGATGATAAAAGAGCTACTTTAGCAGTTGCCAATTGCAAGGGGTAGGCCTAATAGGCCGTGCTCATTAGGCATATATCTTCCAGAATTGTACCTAATTCTGGAAACTCCCCTACTCATGTAGGCATTCATCGTAGACACTATAGTTCAATAAAAACGCAACAAACTCTGCATTGGAGCAAATTTTGCCTTAACATAATATAAATCATGTAATCAAAAACTAGAAAGTGTTGACACAATTAGTGATAACGTGAATACTCCGGCTGAGACGCAATCCTCACTCGGGTGATATGTTAGCTAATCGGGGTCTGACACCTATCATTGTTAAAGGTGACCTTTGCATTTAATCGTTGAACCATGTCTTGTACGAAATTGACGTATCCTTCACGGACTTTTACGAATATGTATAACATGGATCTGATATTTTCCATAACCTTGTCAAATGAAACAGCAAGTTTTTGAGATATTGCAATCAAAAAAATGAATCTGACGCTAAAATATTGTCTTAATTCTATGATCCTAAGTTACTTAAAACATGTAATTTCTTTGTTATTTCACGTCCTTCTCCGCGGAGTGAAAATTTGACGAAACAATTTTCCGTTCAGAGAATCGAACTAATTCGAACTCGAACTTCAATTCGAAAGATTTTAAACGTAAGTTTTAAATTATTCATTTACTATTTATCTATTTAACGTCATCATTAAGAAACACAATAAGATTTTTGAAAATTTAAGGAATTTTACATTCTCATGCTTCAGCTCGGATTCTTATGTTTATGCAATGCACATTTCCCATTTAGGCTAAGACAGAGGGTTTCAGTATTGTTTCTCAAGCTTTGATGGTGTCTGATTAAGAGCTTGGGAGCCGAAAACGTGAGCGTCGGCTCACAAAGTAATTGCTGCAATCATCTGAGGATATACTCGGTGGATTTTGATGCCCAATATAGGGTTTTAAAACGGCGTAATAGTCCAATGATTGACCTATTACGAACCGTTGTAAATTCTCGATTGTCTTGACTCCCACACGTTCATCAGAGCTGCCCTTCCTGTTTGTTGTCAAGCTTATCTATTTTGTTGCCTGAGGATGAAGGAGTTTAAGCATCTCTCAGTGTGATGGGTTAGGACTTTATATGATGGGAGTTCGGGTTTTCCGTAATAACACAACAAAACAAACATGAAGCAGTGCAAACACTTCGGAATTGGCCGCAACCACTTTGTGACCGGACAGTGGCGGTCGCGAAGAACACCGAATATCTCTCATCAGATTTATCAAGAATGGCTCTGAGGATCCAAACTGTTACATACTTTTGCAATGTGTCACTTTAAGACTCAATACACGCTACCTATAACTCAAGTTTCAACTTAAAAAAATCATCATCAACTTCCAGGTTGCCCTGGTGCCCCTATCAACACGGCTGTACAAATTTATATTTGTACAACTCAGAAGAGAGCGGAAATTTCTTTATGCCTGCCTTAATCAAAGCTTACACACTCACCTTAAATGCCCCCTTTAATGTTAGCATCAGTAATTCACCTAATTACAGGAAATCATGATAGGGATTGCGCTCGTTGTACTTAATTTGTGCTAGTTGTTGGTTTCGGATGATATCAAATTAAGCTCAAGATTTATTTAGTCCTTTGTATGTTATTGAAATATCAGCATCAGAGTTTTCATAAGTGCTACGCTTCTTTAGAAACAAATACTTTTATTAAAAATTGCCATTCAGGTAGTGTATATCTGCTTACTTCTAAGGTAGGGTTCCAAAATGAGACCATCACGAGAATTCCCAATTTCAACGGGTTTTCTAAGAGGACTTTCACTGTCAAGATTAATTATCCACGCAACACCAGAACATGTCAACTGTACATGTACTATTGCATTATTATAACAGCATACAAGGACACCGTGCACAAAATATTTACTTTCTCTAACATAAAATAATGCTTGTAAATATTTCTTGAGTGCTATTGCAAGAAAACGTTTTTCTTCGTAAGGTAAACGAGTAGCTGATTCAATTAAAATTCCTTTCACTATGATTCTGTCCTACACTAAACTGTATGTCGTGTCCGGATCTAACTATCTATCTATTTACTATTCTTATATCATTTCTTTAATGTTCTGAGAAAATGAACGAAGATGAAAGGTAAATATTTACAATTGTTGAACAATTTTAGAAGCGGCATTCTACATCTTGCTTCACAATTTGTACAAGACATAACATAGAAACAATGTATAACTTGCAAATTACAAAAACTGATATCGAAGACAAGAAATATCCGTCTAACTGCGAGTCCCCTTCTTATGTGGGCATATATTGGCAATAACAGAGTCACATTTGTTACCCGTAGTCAAAGTTCGTCATAAGCAGATAAGGTTGATAAAGGTAGCAGTAAAAATTGGCCATTAGTAGATGAAGGTGGCTAAGAGCAGCCAACTTTGGTCATGAGGTAGGTCGGTTATAGTTCTACAGTCCCTCTAAACGCCATTCACCCCATCATCAATAATCCTTTTCGGATAGCAGTTTCCATACCCCCCACTGTATGCAGTAATCATTTTCTCCTTCTCTAAGTCTTGCAGCCCACACGCATATCTTTTTATTTAAGCTACCTCCCTATACGTTTAGCATTTCGCTCAATCTTAATCAGGAATCCAAACACCAATAAATCTCTCTATGTCAACAGGTTAAGAGTTGGGAGGGACTTTCTAATCGCGCTGTGGCGTTATATATATATTTCAATATACAACAAACTTGTTTCACTTTGGATTGCAACAGCAGCGTCCAAAAATTATCCATGATATGGTAGAATCTTAATATAACACGCTTTATAAGAAGTCATTTAGTGAGCTATCTTGCAAGCTTTCGTACAGAGTTTCCCCAAGACTCTATAATACACTAGATAAAAGATAGGTTTTCTAAGCATTAACTTTGTTGTTTGATTATAGCTGAGATTCAGAGGATTCTGAAACCATGTCCGTGCAAAAGTGTAAGTATATATACACAATCAACAAAATTTGTCTCGTTTTCAACTTTAGGCTTCGTTCAAAAAGAGGCTCTTCCATATTTTAAAGGCAACCAGCCTCAATCCCTCAAATTTGCAACGAAAACTGTGTATATCATGCGTCGTTATATAGACCGATTAAATGTCTCATACGGGTCAGGAAACGTTTTATGTATTACCTGAGATATACTAATTCGCATTATTCACCTTTTCATAATTGCATGAATTGCATCTGATAAATAAATTACTATTTACAGTTTCTACGAGACTTCTAACATTAAGAATAAAAGGGCAGTTTAACTCTGATCGAATACAATTTAGTGCACCAATATAACGTTTATTTTAAGAATCTTTAATCTGAATCTTTCTCTATGGAACATGACCTTGTGTGTCCAATTGTTTCGGAATTCTAGGTTAGAACACAACTCTCTATGAACACTTGTAGTAGGTAAGTGTAGTAAATCAATCATAGCCGCTACGAAGTGATTTTTCAGACGCAGGTCACCACAAAGTCATTCCGCGCCTACGATTCAGGCACTCTGACAGATCAACTCATATTTTACAATGGTTCCTATGTATTCATCACGTGATTGTATTAACCAATAGTATTTAGTCATTACCATGTGTTTATGTTGTCAAGTAGATTGTTTGGGAGTTGAGTTTGGAGATTGTACGAGAAAAGAGTTTGGTTAATGTTAAGTTTATGTTTGGAAAAAGATTAGAAAAAGAGTATTAAAAGTGAGTTATGTTTGTTTTGTTTACTTCATGACATATCTTGGAGGTTCCACCGAGAAAAAGGCCTAAACCAGTAAACCAATAAAGGCATTAATATGACTACAACTCCAACTGCCGCGATACTATATCGGTTAAGCCAGCAGGTCACTTCACTTCATGACAGCGTCATACTTGGGTCCATCCTCACATCTGAAGGAGACTTCTACTTAAGTTTAATCTGAAAATCATTTCCTGCTAAATTATTTAACCTTAGCGAACTATGTAATTGTGAGAACGTTACTCTGGATTATCAGAGGTGTGCCTATGCTATTGGAAGTGCAGGTGAGCCCGGCTCAGTGGACGTGTGATTTATATATATATATATATAGGTTAGTTTTTATATTTTGCAATGGAAAATAAATAAATAGTATTAAATGCTAACAAAACAGGAGCATATTCTGCCGATTTAATGCGGAGGGAAGTAATGACGTAAACACTTTTGGAAATAGTAAGATTTGACTCCAGATATCTAAAGGTAACCATGGAATAGGCTGACCCCCAAAATACCAGACCTGTAGACCTGTAGACCTGTAGACTAGAGGTGTTAGAATTTCAAAAGCTTCTGGTCAAAACTCTGTTAAAATTCCTTGGATCCTCAAGTTAGGATCCATCATCAAATAATAAGGTTTTTTTTAGAGAGATTTGAAACTTTGAAAGCTGACATCTCGGTATTGGGAAAGGCAACACTCTCAATTTGGCCCACTGACGTTCTTACTAATAGGGCAACCTGAAAATTGAGGTTCCTTCCCATTATTCAGACATTTCAAAATCGTGACGTCACACTTTTCCTCCGCATTGAGCCTTACTTGCCTCTTTTTGTTGCAGTATAAGCGTATAAGCAAGAGGTTATGGCAACTTAATAATGTTCTTCCACTGAGCATTCGAACTCTGGTGATGCACAGTGCTATCCAGGATTTTGCGGAAATTCAAATCGGAACAATTTAGCTCTTAATAAACAGGAAAATGATTGATTCGCTTGCTGGATTTTCTTCCAACATTTCTGATTTAAGGGCTAATGTGTGCAGAGCACTGAGCAATAATTAAGAGCAAGACATGATTGATCTGATCATTTGTCTCAGCAAATTTGCTAAACAAAAAGTACTCGTTAGCCAGAAAAGGATGATGAAAAATCAAACAAGCCATCAGGCAAACAATGCTAAGGATATATCAGAAAAACGCAACCAGAGAAAAAAAGAACTAGACAAACCGCACCAGTTTTAATCCTTCTCCATGGTCTATCTCGAGTCAAGAAAATGTTTCCGTATTCCACGGCATCCCTGCATCGAATAATGGTTATGGGGATGAAACTGACCGATGTGAATAAATCTGTATCATAATTTTTATTGTGGTATTCCGAGGCACGTATACCTGTCATTCACATTACAGTTCCTTGACAATCAATGACAGCTATGTATTTCAATAAATTACCTCAATTTTCATATAACTCTGTACCCTGTGACTAGGGAATGAATAAGGAGTTTGCAATCAACCGATCAAAGCGCCCTGACTGGATCGCACAGTATTAAAACAAAAAAACCGCAACCGCTGTTTATCATTCGCTAATGAAGTATAGGGGTTGCATAAAAAAACGCAATATTTTTACTGAGTAAGACCAAATGCAAACTCAAAAACAATCTAATTCTCCTTAAATTGCCTTTTTCCTTTGCTACATAAGTAGAAAAGATTAAAAGGGGCAACAGGTGATTAACTGGTCTGCTCCACCCCCATCATCCTCTTGTCCACAGTTGATCTATCAAGTGAAACCCCTACAGAGCAAAGGGTTGGGCGTTTGGGTGACTAATAGCCGTATGAAAGCTTAATGGGGCGGGGAATAACAGCAATGGGTGGAAGAAGTTCTGTCATTGATATTTATTTAAGACTTGGGTAGAGACAAAATTAAGCGATCACTTCCTAGGGTTACTTGTCATCTATCATTGTACAATACTTTCTCATGTTATATTAACGTCACTCCTTGATGGAACGTCCAAGAATTAACGGCTAAATATCCTATCTATAAGCTTGGAGAAACGTCAACACACTTTATATAAGATTAAGGTAAACATCAACACAATGCAATAAGATACTTGAGTATTTTATACGACGTCTTCATTCATTCTCTTGTGATGGGCTCTCACGTCGATCTCGACGTATAAGTGCTCAACTGTCCGATAAACTGAGCCAACTACTCAGTGTATGAAAGCGAAAGTGTCTGAGTAGACCACAGTCACTTGTACCCTTCACTTATTCGTTAAGCATATTCAGCGTGACTAAAGCTGGGCCCCCAAACACTGGCACAATCCATCCGACTGGCTCTTGGAGATCTCTTTGCCCCAATTTCCCTAACATGGACTGGCCGGGATCCGTTTCTGTAGTAAATAGAAGTTATCAAACTTCCCAGCCCTGTGATCGAACCCGGGTTGCTGGACGCAACAGCAAGCTTTTAGACTACAGGGTCACAAGTTCCATATATTCTTATCTACACAAAATAAGCAGTTTCGTCATAAACATTTCTGTTCTCAACGTCACACATAAGTTTGTGCACAATGCGTTTTTGAGTTAGATAAATCCGACAGACATAGTTTTTCGCATGCATAGATTTCGCGATAATCGGAGGTTTGCTAATGAAAAAAATATGTAAAGATAGTTTTTTAATATATAGATACATGATGTTAAATAGGCTTCGATTTTGTCTCTTTAGATTTCTTAGAAATGCAGAAGTGGTCTTACTCGTAGAGTGTTCAATACTCAATTTTAGAACTGATTTACTTGGGAATCATTGTAGTCTGTTGAAGAAGGGAATGCAAATTATGATACAACGTCATGTAGTTGATAGTCTCAATTAGACATTCAATTGGAAAATGGCAAGTTGTGTAATGCGGAGGGAAAGTTATGACGTCACAAATCAAACGTTTTGGAAATACGACGATTTGACTCCAGATATCTAAATGCAAGCCTGGAATAGACTGTTTCTCAAAATACCAAACCTGTAGTGTCTATAGTGTTTAAACTAGAGGCATTAAAATTAAAAATCTCTGGTCAAAACTCTCTTAATATTCCTTGGATCCTTACGTTAGGATCCAGCATCAAACAACAAGGTTTTGTTAGAGAGATTTAAAACTTTGAAAGCTGATTTCTCAGTGATGGGAAAGGGCATCACTTTCAATTGTGGCCATTGACGTTCTCACTAATAGGGCAACATAAAAATTGAGTAATTTTTCCGTAATTCAAACATTTTCACAATTGTGATGACACACTTTCCCTCCGCATACCTACCGCCTTTTTCATTTTTCAAAAAAGAGACAAGGACTGGCTAAATCCTGAATATGGTAACTTGAAAACATCTCTGTTAATTTGATGCTGTGTATTGAGGGGTGGTAGATGGTTATTGTTTCGGGGGATGAGGGATTGTGGCGTTCTTTTCTTTTCTTTTTGGGTTACTTTTCAATATCAGTTTTCATGGTACTGCTACTATCAGTTTTCATGGTATTGCTACTATCAGTGAGTATCCAACTTAATAACTCTTTCGTCAATCAATCAATCAATCAATCAATCAATCAATCAATCAATCAATCAATGACTTTAAAAACTCATTATCACAATCCATAGTAATTTATGATCTTTCGCCTTGTATGAAAACCACGCACCCGTGCCATTCGATCATTCTAAGCATTGAGGAAAAATGCAACATTTCGAGAATCAGTAAAACAACTTCGTGTTAATATCTGTGTGATCACTGAAAAGCTGGAAAACAGCGTTTAACAAATGGAACAAAAGAACAAAGGAAACTAGATATCAAAATCACCATGATCTAGTTCTTCAATTGAGTTGCCTTCATCACCATCAAGAAACATTTCCTCTAGGCCAGCATCTTCCAATTCAAAGAAAACAGCAATCGACTTTTCCCTTAAATTTGCAACTTGTGTTTTCCTGCGTCTTACGGGTCATCAATTAATGAAAAAGTGCAATCAAAGATAGGGTGTGCTCATTCTAAAACATTAATATATTTGTTCTCCACTATTCTCGCGGGGGTTTGATTATTACACATTTTGGCTCTGAAAGGGTGCGCTTATTCGGGGGAGTGTGCTTATTCGTAGGGGTGCGATAAATCGAACGATTAAAGTATGTTGGTTTCATTATTTCTTACAATAGTATTAGTAAGATGATGATAGCAAGGAAACCGTGAGAAAACTTTTAGACAGAAGTTTATGTATGTCGACTCTATTAGGTACTTTATGCTTTGTTTATGAAGTTGTTAAAATACTAATTTGGGAGTGATTTGGCTGTATTTTTTGGAGCAGACAGTGGGCGATGTTCATTAAGCAGAGTACTCAGTATTCTTCATTATCAATTGAATCTAGACTACAACATCCGTAAAGAAGATACCGCCTCGATCGTTTAATCAGCTTATATAGAATTTAGTATTAGAAATCATCGTGTGATCTGCCCCATTCTGCGTTTTGGCTGATCTAAACTGTCTGATTACAAAAAGACGAGAAACACTCTCGGTTGTGTTTGATGATAAGGTATTCGCTTAATAATTGCAACTTATATGTTATTTATGAACATTTATCCTCTTTCCATATGTATCAAATTGTATGATGAAATTGCTCGACTTCAGGAGGCTTTGACTTAGACAAGCAGCTATCCAATGGCGGTTTTGAAGGTTGCGGGGCCCTGGGCCGAAAGAGTTTGCGGGACCTTATGACGTTCATGCATTGCAAGAAAGTTCAGACATGACCGTACTGTGGAAGTTCCGGAGACACTGTATTCCTTCAAGTGATATAGTTTCAGGTTTTCACTTACTTCCATGAAATTGATAAGGGCAGTTAGACACATTTCTAAGTTTTTTCTTATCATTGAAACGCAGGGCTCCTTGCAGGTGAAGGGCCTCCCCCTAAAACCGCCACTGCAGCAGACGAAAAATGGTGCGAAGTAAATATTCTGGCCTCTTTGTATTTGAAGCAGTTCTGAGCTACGATAAAACACAGGGTGATCCAAACAGAGGATGGTCTACAACAGTAGGACCAGCATTCCAAACGTTTCCCTTTTTATATAAGTTCAAAGAACGGAGACATAAGTTTACAACGATTTTAACTCTTACAACTATTCCCAATATCACCCTATCAGTAAATCGGCTTTGCTAGTGACCACTACAATACCAAGAAACTTTTCCAGGAAGCCAGTTTATTATAGGTAATTATATTTCCTTTTGTATACGGATGAGGGAGTCATGAACCTGGATATTACAGCTGCTGGAATCTATGATTAAAACGGATAAACTAATTTTTATCAAATTGATCAGAATGTTCGAGGTCCTACAATGCGGTTTCCAAAATTGATTATAAAAGTAATGTAAAGGGCCTTGTCTCTCCTCTGACTATGGACAAGGTCTGTTAAGTAAACGTTTGACTGGAAACGAAAGACACAACTCCATCTTTATTCTTACTGATATGCAGGGTCGGGGGAACAGGGGGCAGCAGGGGCCATAGCCCTCCAAAGATTTCCCAAATCTCTTTTTTTTCCGTGACCACTTTTTTAGCTTTATCAAAATTGAAATTGATTGGGACAGACATTACGTCACATTCACAGCAAAATATGCATATTGAGACACACAACAGATTTTGACTCTGTATACTGAGGAACGTGAAAAAGTAAATTTGAACCCAGCCTACTTGCCCCCCCCCCCAATCTGCTTTACCTTCCCCCGCTCCTAATATGTCTGTGCAAATATACGATAAGGGTGTAATCAATTAAAGAGAACTTGCATTAAGGTCTAGAGCTAGGTTGAAGATATTCTCCTACTATAAGATTTGCTGAACTCTTACTGAAGTCAAAAATAAAGGAGTGGATATTTTATATTTGCTTTTGAAAATGGTTGTCTATTTGGAAGTTCCTCTCCTCCTCCTAGACCATTGGGCCAAATTCAACCAAATTTTGCATACATTATATTTGAGTCTCAGGAAAGGTTTTTAGCCCAGCGGCGTCCAAAGCTTTTCAATGCTAGTTTCGGTATCAAGAACGCCGAAATAGGGGTTGGGTCATAAAATCAAAAGTGTCGGGCGACCCTAAATTAGGGGGATCGGATCCGTTTTCCTGGTCGATCCGATCATCCCCGAGGGCACAGTGTCCATGTTTCTGCGTGACCGTTGAATGTCTGTATGTTGTCATTTGTCACCACAGCATTATTACACATAGAGACAGCAGTATTTGTAGGCCTAAACTTCCCGGGCAGCGCTGGGTACATTCAGCTAGTAAAACATGAAGAAACGTGAAATATTTTTCCCATATTTGCTAAGCTTTGTATGCATCTTTACACGATTTTAGAGCTGTTTACCATTTTTTAGGGTTGTTTCAGGTATCAAAGGAGCCAATAGTTCGCATTGCTAGAACGTAATGAAAAGAAACAAACATATGTTCAGCTTGAACAACAATCAACGTTAAAGGGTGGGCAGTCAGACTTTCTTCGAATAGAATGTTGATTTCCATTGATCAGTTCATGCGAACGAGTTAATCGATGGAACATAACAGAATATATCGAAATAGAGGGTTTGATAGGGTGTTTACATTGATCACACAATTATCCGGGGTTCTTACCTAGAATGTCATAATGTAAATTATCATAAATGTGCAAAGATATTAAAACATCATTTTTTAAAGACATTTTGGATAACTAATTCTAAGGTATGGTAGGAGAACACGATAAACAACTTCGCACGGATGATAACCACACATAAGGCGTGCCCTTTAAAGAGTGGTACCATATTTGGTATCATAACATTTAGTGTGCCAGTGTGCGACGAATGTGTGAAATTGTCTGGATGTTTATAAATGGAATGATCTTCTCATGGATACCATAGAATTTAGAGGAACAACTGGTCAACAATGACCTAATAATACGTAACAACGAACTAAGTAAGAAGCATCCACGAAGAAGGAAAAAAAATTTCAAAAATGATTGATATGACTAACTTGTCCTTGTCTTATGGGCCTGCATAGACGGAATAGGAGTCATGTAATGATACAGCATGGAAGCACTCCATATTTTGATACATTAATTCCTTTTTTGATTTAACTGATACATAATGGGTCTTGATACCACACCTGATCATCGGCTTGAATAAGTTCGCCGAAAAGCGGGTGACCTGAATTGCAAAGTTGTTCCTGGAAAGGTACCCTATAGAGTAGCAGGCCAAGCCACACAATAAACAATCAAGTTTGCACAAGATCTTAATAAGTATAAGGACGTGTTAATGTTGGTCAGATATCAATAGAACGATTGCTGTGCCATGTGAAGGGAAGACAAGAGGCAAAACACCTCTCAAGTGAGAGCAACAGTTCAATAGAAACCTGAGCGTTAATTACAGCGATGCCCTTAAGTGAGGTGACATCATGAAAATTTTAGAAGGATAATGCTTCTTCTAAAAAGGAAATCTGAATTTGGTACGCAATGCACAGGCTAGTTTTTCTGTCCTTGTGTATACGCATCAGTTTTTATCTCTGTCTAGTCTGACGTACCCCTACCCCCTTGTAGCAGTCAGATTGCGTAATAGATTTCAGAAAGGCTTGATGTCCTTCTCAGGGGGTATCACTCGTTGAATGCGTATTGGTTTACGTTTTAAACATATTTAGGCTAAGCTTAAGGTTTAATAAAAATAACTGCTATTACTAACTACAAAAACCTTTAATGCGTTTGTTTTTCTACTTTAATTTAGCTTTGCAACTGGAGGACAAAAGGTTCTTGTCCAGAGCAGTTGCTGAGAAATGTAGACAGACTCATTTATTGATTTAGCAACGTATAAATTGAAAAGGTCATCCATATAAAACAGTTAAGGGACCCCATTTGTCCAGCCAAATGGAGGTAAATTATTTCGTGGTTACAGTTTTCAGATTCGCAGATAAAGATAGAGTGAATGGCTTTCAAATCATGAGATGGGAAAACCATCGTTTTTGATTATGAAGATTTGATGGACAGCGGCTTTCGTGTTGGATGTGTTTATAGAATGTAAGTTGTCTTCTCATGTTGCCAGAAAGCGGAATAAGATATATATATACATATATAACAAGTATATGTGGTGAATAACCACCTGCAAGAGTGCTCAATGCATAAACGCAGAGCAATATAAAAAAATCCTTTACCTAAAGATCGCCTCGGCGTGAAACTCGGAGTAGCAAATGCTCCGTGTCTTCCTTTAGTGATTTACTTATATATACATATATATATATGTATCTCTCTATATATAGATATAGATATATATAGACTATTTCGAAACGTAGAGCGGTCTGTTTCTTATGTAAATAAACGTTTTAGTGCAGTGGTAAAGCCGATGTTTTCGGTGCAGGAGATCCTGGGTTCGATCTCCGCCAGCACTGTATGTATTTCATATTTGTTCTATATATAATTATATATATATATATATATATGTTAAATAATAATA
>JAAAKL020004090.1:0-21668 GCA_010016065.2 Carybdea cf. marsupialis auct. non (Linnaeus, 1758) | reverse complement strand
AATGATATAGTTAACTTTGAGCAGCAGAGGCATGTGTACCCAAAAACGCCCAAAGATACGTCTCTCTCTTTCGCCCAAAATAGTAGCAACCTGGTTTGCAATCCTATATAAAGATCAATAGAAAGTATTGCAGATATTGCACACATTTCATCGTTAGTAGAGATGCCCCATAAGCAAGTTTGTTTGATTGATGATATAAAACAAGGGAATCGTACTGGCAATTAAAATCTTCGACAGAAGTATTTTTTCCATGAAAATTTTAATTCGGTATCCTTAGTTAAAACAGAGATTACTTATGGTTTGAAAAGGAATTGGGGAGAGTAGTAATCGACAACGTATAACTGATGTATCTTGAGTTTTACGGATACAATCTTGTGTCACGTCACATTTTCGATTTGTTAATTGCACTTCCTATATTACAATGATACTTCTGTAAAACTAACATAATTTTTGGAGCCTCGTGTTTCTTAATGACCATATCCACATAAGCCTCAGATTATTGATATTGTTTTCAGGTTACAATCAGCTTCTTTGGTTCTTAGATATGTAATTCATCATTTGAGACCAAATTCCTAGGCTCAAAAATCTAAATCTTTCAGGATTTAACAATTATGTGTCTCCAATACACACTGATACGCACATCCAAATCAATATAAATCAGACCGCGCCCCCAAGATTATTACAAGGATAATTCCAATCCCACGTTTATGGCGCCAAAACTTTCACGCTTTGTGTAGGGAAGGTAGTCTATAGTGAAATTTTTAATAGGGTGTTGCTTAGTAATAACACATTTGACCCAGGTTGGGTAAATAGATATCTTCTGAAAACGTAAATTAGTCGATTTAGATTTCTGCCAGATTTCAATCCATGCTAGATGAGCCTTGCCAAAGTTCAAAATTGTGAGTGAATCATAACTCTAAGAATGATTCTAAATTACTGTCTGCCCTTATCTTTTACCATTGTTTGATACTGGCAGTACATTTCAAAGATATTCTTACAAATGACAAGGTCATATCTCTTCTTGTTACTTATATCGAAACTCTTAGAGAGGCTCAGATACTCCTATATTTCAATCGAGTTTTAGATATTTTTTAAGATTTAAAAAAAATTTGAGTTGACTAAAGGATGTGATCTAAAGGGCTTGCGGAGAAAGCACTATCAGATCCCCTAAAAGCAATATTCATTTCTAGAGGCCGAAAAAAGTGAAGTAGTCTATACCATGTCAGGTAAAAAGAAAGACGAAAAAGCTGGTTCTCAAACTTGGCATTAACCATTCAAGTCATCGACAAAAGAAACTTATCGGTTGCTAGTTGTAACTGAAGTGAGCTGAAAATATTAATGATTTAGGACAGGGAGTGGCAATCTTTTCGTTCCACTCGTCAAACCTCCTCCTTGGTTTGAGACATTACTTGCGGATCCCTATTTGAACATTTTACAATTTGAGTATATGCACATGATGTAAATACAAAAGGGTTCTTTCTATCAGTGTTTCACTGCATATAATGGCTATTGCTTTGGCTGATTTTCTTTTTGATTTTAAGGCCTTAAAAGCAGTATAAATGATCGTTTTCTCGATCGATTCTTTAATAGGTTATGGAGCCCTAAACATCCGACGTCAATGGTCCAAAGTCCCATTTGGTCTAGTGTGAAAAAGTACTGGTCGCGTGCATCCTCTATTATCAGCATGGGCAGAAACAGGCTGTTCAGTAACGCCCAATTCGGATAAAATTTCACCTTCTGTTCTATCTATGAAACATATCTTTAACATAAGGCAGATTTCATTTTGTTGATACTTTTCAATCCCTTCAGGAGGAGTAAATTGATAATAAATATTAACATGATTTTGAACTCATACAACATTCTTTTTGGGTGCTTTAATAGAAGAGATCATGGAATATACCTTTTCGATGCTTTAATAGAAAGATCATATAATGTCCTGCTTTGGCGATTTTAAAATAGAAGCCACAAATTTCTTTTTAGCGCTTTCAAAGGAAAATCATCAAACTATACCCCTTTGACGAGTAAGAAGAAATCAAATAAAATCCCTTATCGTTACGATGAAAGTAAGAAATCACAACAACCTACTTTGGCTTAGGCGTTGCAAAACCTTGTTGTATTATGATTAAGTTTGTTTTCAATTGCTCTGTTATTTAGGCACAGCTATGTTAGCTTTATTTAGATGCATGGTGTTTTCCTTCCGAAGCGATGGGTGGTCAACTGAGAATCTTGTTGTACTGTTACGTCAATATGTTTCCACTAGAACTAAAATCGGTGGTAAAATTTTTCTTAGGAGTGAGTTTGGCAACGTTTCCCAAGTTGTAGAAGGACTGTTTATTTTATGCATAGTATATTAGTTTTCCTACAATGGTAACCAGCTGATGGGCATGCTCCATTTAACTAATGAACCGATGAGTAATTCTATCGTACAAAACGTGCCTTCATGAGTGTTGTAAGCCATCGCATATGCTTGTCCCCTAGCCCCAAAGGCTCCTATTATGTCATGGCCAAGGAGATCTAAGGAAGTACAAGCGTTTTTATACCGAATGAAGCGTTTTGAAGCCGAATTGATAGGCTTGACGACATGTATATGCAATTCTTGTTACTACATTCGAACCTACAGTTGAACAAACGTCCTTTTATTCTGTATTCACAGGATATTTCCTATTAACCTAAAATTTCATTCCGCCTTACAGAAGTCACCTCTTACATGACTTGGCACTTTAGAACAATGCAGACATACAAAGAATTGCACCGAAGGTAAAGAATGAAAGACCACTTTTTACTCTTACAGTAGGTAAAAATATCCCTTTGGCCGAGTTTAAGAATGCACTTACAGGAAAAACTATCGAACCTGATTAGCTAATCACATCTACTGAAATGCTTTCAATGATTAGGGCTACGAGCCTCAACCATAAGCAGCCAAAGATGACCTTTTCTACCGAAATGTTAACTGCTTCCTTTTCAATGAAGATGCAGACTCTCATTTAATTAAAAGCACATCTTCCTAAAACAGAGAGAGACTAGGTAGCCTTTACATACAAAATACAATGCGCCTTTAATACTTGTGCTCGTTTTCTATAGTATTAAACGCCCTCCAACCAACTAGGTTTTCACCCCTAAAGGGCAGGATGAATATCCCTCTTCCATAGTAGCGTGTCTGACGCGGTATTAAAAGTAAATTTCAACCATTTACTCATAGATTTTACTAATTAAGTGAGGTGCACGCGCTTTCCTACTTAAGATAAATAAATTTCAGCCCCCGAAGTGGGTCATTTGCAAAAATATGATTGCTATCTATGCTAACTATAAATTTAATATAAATCCTTGATTTAAAACTCAGGGAGCTTATTTGGAAGCAAAAAATTCTACATGGGGACTTAATGGGAACATTACAATCAAAATGAGACTAACTCAAAATCCAGCCTATATACTGTTTACACTTTCCCTTGTGCCCACATCTGAAAATTATACCACGATATGAGTTAAGGTGAGATTATTAGCCAGAGGGTAATGGCTAAGTTTAAAGAAAAGATACTTTTACTTAATATATATTAATTCCCCTTATTGTGGGGGGTCGAAGGTGGCGAATTTTAAAAATTTCATTTATAAACATAGACCAAGTGCATCAAGTAAAATAAAGAACGGTATAGTCTCGATTTTAAGAAGCTGAGGTGAATTTTTAAATGGCAGGAAACGGCAAGACTTGGTATCTGATGACAAACTTTTATACTCCGCAACTAGCTTTATCATTTCATAGAATCAAACTTTCTGTAGCGTATTTGTGTGTGTATTTCTGTAGCCTATTTGTGCCTCGCGGGTTCCTATAGGTGACGTTCCTCACGTTTACATCCGGTGCACAGCCGCGTGCCTATCATGTTTTCTTGACTTTGCTCGTAACTTTGTAGAAATATTACCAAATCGGTCAAACTAACACGCTCGCCTAAGATGATCCCTAATCGAGGCGGTCATGAGGTAAAGCAACGCAATGGACCAACCCAGCAAGACGGATTTGGAGCTTGCTTTCCCGAACACCAATCATGAAGCTTTTTGGGACCAGAAACGTGCCACTTGGCAATGATAACCATGTGTTCAGTGCAAAAAGAATGGAAACATTCCACGTTGTATTTTTCGGACATTTTGACTTGACGAAAAAACCCCAACTCTGTTTAAGACCATTTTTAATCTTCTTCAAATACACGGAAAATTTGATAATCGCGATTTTAACCATTTCCAGTTGGCGTGCAAATCTTCTTATTAGAGAGTCTCCTGCAGATATTGTGGACTTGAATCAAGCCACAAGGCTGATAGCCTGGAATACCTTCCAAAAATCGTTCCCTAATAACCACTATCCACGGATAGCCTTCTCGTAACTCTTAATCCTTCATTGTCTACAGATGCCATACAACAGGAAAACAGGGGAATGGCGTGCAGCGCATGTACAACGTACAGCGTACAGCACATGTGCGTTTAGGCCTGACGGCTTTCCTGTTTGCTGTGCCGTGTAACCGATAAAAATTGACTTCAGAGTATAATGGTACTACGGGCTGTTAAATTCAGGTGATCACCCAGTACAAGCCAAAACCATTACAAAGAGCTTGTTGCGTAAGTCAAAAAGACATCTATTTGATAACAGATGTGCGTATTCATATCTACAGAAGAACGATTTAAGATTGATAAATACAAAACCATAGCTAGAAAAATGCCATTCTTGCGTTTGTGACGTCGAGGTTACCAGGCTCTCGCAACCTTTCACAGGAAGGGTCGTTATTACGTTTCAACAGTCCTTTTTGAGGCTATTGAGTTACCACAGGGTAATTTTAATGGCAATTTACATGAAAGAGGAGACCATTAGTTTCCCGAAAGGAACACACTGATCTCTACGCTGCTAGTACCTGGCGAGTAAAGACAACTTGAAGCTTGAAAAAATCACGTGGAAAATCTACCGTTTTCATGATTAAAGGACCCCAAAAGTATTAATCGGCCAGCTTTTAAGTTTGAGAGAAGGGGGCTCTTAATAGAACGTAATTAGAAGGCGACACTACTACGAGCCTTGTAGAGCTTCTCTAAATGCTAAACGGACTTTTATAGAGAAAGATATGGTGATCTGATTAACAAGAAATACCCAACATTAACATGTTAGTGCCTCTTAAAAATTAAATGCCGGTAGGAAGAACCAGAATTTAATAAGCACTCCTTCGGAAAGAAAGGGGCACTCAATAATGAAACGCTTTCCTAACTGATAAGAATCGGATAAGATATAAGGACGTTTATACAAGCAAGCGTAGGAAAACAAGCTTGTGAAACAAAATGGAATCCCCACGGATTTGACCTTAATAACGTGCAAGCACCTGGGCTTAATTTGTGCCTGGTCTCAAGTGGCGCCCATACTTATCTGCATATATTACGGGGTAATCTGGCCATTTACATTTATCCGTCCCTGATCTAGGTCAGGGTAGCTTCTAATATTCCCACTCATAAATCCCTGACATTTCCCTGAGTAATACCACGCATACTTGACAAGAGCAAAAATGGCAACGATATTTTAGAGATTGCATTGCAAGATACTAATAAGAGACAGCTTTAAAACAAGCGAAAAATTCAAGCTCGCCAGATTCTGCTTTCGTTATGGTTCTTAAATTATGATATATTGGAAGATTCTAAGGTAGATTGTATCTTAACAGATTGCGTCGATGCTGTGAATTTAATTTTATATGACTGAAATAAAGTTACACTGAAGTCAGTCTGGTGCAAAAAGTTTAAATTCGCGTCTTCATTTTTGCAATATAGGTGGCTGG
The DNA here is from genome assembly GCA_010016065.2 of Carybdea cf. marsupialis auct. non (Linnaeus, 1758). Lineage (NCBI taxonomy): Eukaryota > Metazoa > Cnidaria > Cubozoa > Carybdeida > Carybdeidae > Carybdea > Carybdea cf. marsupialis auct. non (Linnaeus, 1758). Next base: position 15,873 of record JAAAKL020004090.1, on the reverse strand, counting down.
AATACGTTCAACTTTTCTAAAATTTGTGGTATAGACATTTTCTTTCCCTGTCTCGATCCTATCATTACTCCATATACTTCACTTTCATCTCCTACTTTCCTCTCTTTTGCTCTATAGATGCATGGTTTCTGTTCAGCATTATTTATTCATACTTTGAGTTGGGGGTCTTTGCAGCCTTGACCGAGCCCTATGATGTATCAATGGATAATCGTGTGTTAAAACTCCAAATCCATCAACACTTAGCTGAAACGTCTGGTTATCCTCCTCTTTAAAAAGTCACTCGTTCTAAAATTCAGGACTCGGTGATCTTCGCTTCTCCTCGACAGTATCAATAAGGTAGGTTTCAGTTGCGAGGAGATCACCACTTGAAATACAATCTAGTAGTGAAGGAAAACAGAAGTGGTACCGTAGACATAAGACAAGCAAGTGGTACAGACAGCTCGATAACACACACAACCCTAGGCATACAAAATAATTACGGTAATACGTGGGTCCTCAAGCATGAAAATTGTGCGCAAAGGAGTCACCTCACATTCATGACATAAGAAGCTTAACTAGCAATACATCAGACATGTTGATAGAACTTGGGGCAAAATTCAAGCTTCTTTTTATACATAAATGATTGACCCAACTGTGATTCATTTCTCAAGATATTACTTTTAGTTAATGAAACAAGCCTAAACTGAGGAGACTCAGACCCTTGCAGATGAGACAAAATGATGAAATGGCGAAAATAAAAAACCATTACTTGCTAATCAATTAACTCCTTAATATAAATACATCAAACAACATAGACTTTCAAAGCCAATAGAAAAATTAGGGTGCAATATTGTTGCTAAATAAGTGGTACAACAATAACAGAAGTTGACCATGTTAAACGTCCTGGTATTATGTTAGATAAAAACCTTAATTGGGAACACACATTAGTATAGTAAGGTCAAAAACAGCTTAGACACTTGGAGTTTTTATGCCTCAAAACATTTATTACAGCAACTGTATTATAACAGAATTAGCCTCCTACATTGCACTGTCAATAGATTCACGTGACATTCCGAGATAGTACTGATCCGAACACTTTTCGTAACAGTACAATTCTATCAAGAGAGTTACCGAGAATCCACTTCTCCCTGATCATCACGATGTCATCCCTATGTGACCTTGGCAGACCGATGCAAATACAAGCTTTTCTTAAAGCATTTGTAACCTGTAAGAGCAATAATAGCAATAATGTTTGAGTTATACAGTCGAAGATAGCCTCAAATAATCATAATTAGACAAAATAAAGAAAACAAAGATAAAACACGACGGAAAACGACCGAAAAAAGACAAGAACTATGACGAATGAAGCACACAAATACAATTAAACAAAATCAAAAACACGAAAAAATAAGCTTAGGAACAAAACAGATATCACGGAGAGACAAAGAAACAAAAAGAAACGAGACCTGGAATACCAAAAAACAAGCACACAAAACACAATTAACAGAGAAGAACACGAAGAAACAAGTTTAGGAACAAGATAGAAATCACGAAGAAAGAAAGTAAGGAAGAAGAAGAAACAGTCATTTAAACACAAGGAAACAAGACAATAAACGCGAAGAATGAAGAAAAAAAGAAGATAAAATAAGATTAGAATTACATAGAAGCACTTAGAAACACGAAGGAATAAGCAGATATATAAGATATAAAAACGCAAGAAGAAACAGACTTAGGAAGATGGCGAAACAAGCAGCTAAACACAGAGAAACAAGCCTTGAAAAACGAGGAATGAAGCGTAAAACATGAGAAAACAAGATAAAAAGTAAGTAGAAACAAACTTCCAAACACAAAGAAACAAAATAAAAAAGGGTGAATCAAGCATATAAACACGAGAAAACAAGATTTGAAACACTAAAAATAAACTTAAAAAGGCGAGGAACGTGGTCAGAAAGATAGTCATTCACCATAAATAATTGTTGAAAGGTTGTTGACGAGAAGCTGAGATTACGTAGTCCTGTGTGCAGTTCAGTAATAACAACTATCAAAAGGATGTCGCTTCTATAATCTTAATAGTTGTACTACGAAAGTAAGATATACCTGTCCACCACATTTTGTGATGAGCTTGACAAGATCTTCGAATGGTGGTGCAGTATTCTCTGCTATGTACATCCAACCTGAATCAGAGAAAAGGCAATCGAGGGGGGAGCATGTCCCCTCGAGTTGACTGATTCTGGTTCTCTGTTGAAATGAAGAAAAAGCAAGGAGACGATGAAGAAATCTCCCAAGTTATTCAATTAATTCGATCAACAAACCTCTCAGATTTAAAAATTTAATGAGCAAATGTAATCAAATAAATACAATAAAATCAATCCATTTACGTTCAGTAGAAAACATTATTTATTGCACAAAAAAAGCTCGGCCTTGAATAAATTTTGTTAAAATTTTTTCGATCTGTACACAGCATTGTGGGAACCTTCGAACAACCAAACTGACCCAGTCATAATAAAAGCTATAGTATAAAGAATGGAGGAGCGTGCAGCAGGGACAGAGATTTAAAGTGCTGATGACGGGTGAAGCAAATCTCACTTAGTCAATGTGGTTTCCAACTCTTTTAAATTAAAAATAAAGCGACTATTTCGTTAAATTTTATTAGGGCCATCTGTGGCACACATCCTGTACGCAAATTTTAAGCGCTATGTAGGGGTTTACGCCCAATATTGCGTGGCTATCAAAATGTTTTTTTGCACTTAATAGACAACTGACATCGACTGGTTCTTCGCTGCTTCCACTTTCTTGTGTACGGCATCTCAAGTATCATCATAACCCTTAGATCTAGAAATAAGCTGTTCCTGTGCGGCAGAAAAAATACTCAATCAAGAAACACTGAGATTCCAAACCAGTCATAATTACAGGGGCTTCGTTTGAAGTCTTATAATAATGGTACGCGGGACCCACCCAGCAGGGGATGTTGCATCCAGGGACCCTCCACTGTTTTGGAACGTATCTAAATTTCACTTTCTTTCGTCGCAGTATCCTCTTATTATTTTAAGTTTGTCTCTTTAGCTTAAAATACTGCAGCGTGGACCCTGAAAGAATAGATCAATGGCATTGCTATTGGCACAGCGACTTACCGGCAGTAAAAAGACGCTGACTGCGACCGCATCTATCAATTTACAAGGTCTATAAGCATCAACTGCGTGTTGAAAATGATGCAAAAAGATTTAAATGTTTCCGTGGTTCCCAAATACGTAATAGTTAAGTTACCTTCGCCGACGGAAACCAATTTCCAAGTTCGTATTCTGATTCATCAACCCATTCTCCCATTTCTACTGACTTAGCAACCTGTAAATAAATTGCAAGGAAGATTAATTGCAGTTACTCCATGCAAGTGGTCCGCAATCTGGGGATAGAAAGTAACATTGTTGGGCTCGTAACCTATTAAGAATTCTATCGAGTGAACAGATCTTCCTGTTGTTTTGGGGCGGGATTTCAATAACAGAGGCGACAGAAGTGTAACTCTTGCAGATGAAAATGCCAATTGAATAAGATGTGCATACGCATTATTCATGATACTCAAATTCGCAAAAGGCTCCTCAAGTGCAAATATTTACAAAATAAAGAGCCCGCAAGAGATAAAAGATTATGGACCACTGCTCTATATCATAAGTTTCTATTGGTTATCAACCTGCGTGATCGAGATCGACAAGGTATACTTTTTCAACTGTTTGTTTACTATACAAACTAATCAGCGCATCATCATGAAAGCAACTGGAGAGATCATAAATTATGGTCCATTTAATACTTCAAACCGTATTCAATGTGGCACGATACAACTGGTAACGAAATCTTTCCTTTTAGATCTAACACCTCTAGTAACAGACAGTTTAAAAAAGCGAAGGAGTGAAATGGGAAAGTGAGGCTAAATCGGAAGGGAAGAAGGGGGGGTGGTGGAGCGAAGTATGGGAAGGGAACATGTTGAGAATAAACCTTGGAAAAATCATCCCGAGGTAAAAGAAGCCACTCTTCAGTTTTTATTTGTTTGAATCATCAGTTGTCTTGCGACGCAGGTGAAACTTGCGGTAGTTTCTTGAGCAAAATCAGGGGATAATCAAGCGCAATTATCTACACGATCAAAATGGCAACAACGAATATGATACAAGAAACGGACAACGAACACCTCCACAACGCATCCTCAATCTACCACTCCGATGAATTCTAGGAGACGTCTCCCTAACACCCACAATCTTTCAGAAGCATGCCTGGACAATCTCCAGGATTTCAAGGAGTGAAAATCCGATTCCTTGAGGTTTCTACGACATTCGGGGCTTCCAGGACGAGTGACCACCCTACGCAACGGACTTTACACTCTGGACAATCTGGAGAAGCTTTTGTGGGGGCAGTGGGCTTATTCTACATGCATGTGGCAAATAAAATCTGATCCAGCAGAAAGTACTCTCAAAAATGATTACCCAACAATATGGAATACGTTGATAATGTTAGAGCCGGTCTTTGATACCAAAACTCCAGCCATTTGGTGGCTAGGGGGGTAAATACACGTAATAGTTTTACACGAGGTAAAATCATCCACATACCCATTCCGGAGACAATATCCAACAGCCTTGTATCGTTGCAAGGAGGACATTGAAGGTTCTTCTTTTCCCGCCGCAGATCAGATGATTGGTTCGCGGAATAACCTGATCACAAACATGAAAGCGTCCAAGCTTCTTCACCGCTGACCTGACGAAGTGCTGCTCGCTACATGGAACGAAGCGTAGATTTTGGTACAAAAAAGAATGAACAGGTGCAAGAAAAATTGAGAAGAGTGGGAAGAAAACAAGAATGGACGTCGTGGGCAGAATACGTTCCCGTTACTTGAAAGTAAAACGGCTGCTTATGAATGTCCTATGTAACAAAGCTGCTTCAAAAATATTCAAAAAGCCTACAAATAAATACAAGAATATTCTTACATCATATACAAAAAATGCCTAAAACACTATCAATTTGTAGTTCAATTCTATTCTAATGAACGTGAAAATATACAACAGCAAAATTGCGACTGTTTCTCTGTTCTAATTTCCACAGCTATTAGCCTGCGACCTTCAAATGTGTGATAAGGTCATGAGTCGATGACGAACGAGGATAAGTCTGATTGAAGTTTTACTCTGCGCCCTATGGCCAGCAGTGTTGCTCCAATAGCCCACTTAGGCATGAAAGATACACTTTCAGACAACTTTTATGCAAAATCAAGCTACATAAATTTGAGATTTATAGAAACGATCGATGTTACTGTACTATTATTTACAGAAACAGGGAACTCTCGTTCCTTAACATTTAGCCATTGCTTCACTCAGTATAAAAGGGTGAAATGTCAACGCTGCTTGTTATGTAATTGTGACGGTGAGTATGGTTCTACGACGTAACTATTGCCTGCTTATCCACACCCTAAATAAACAGTAGTGGCATAGTGGTAGAGTGTCAGACTCACAATCCCAGGGTCGTGAGTTCGAACCGACTCTGAGCGCAAACCGATCCTGAGTTTGCTTGCCACGATCCCGGAGGCACTATGCTCTGTCATCTGCTCTCGTGAAGTGGGCAACTATGTTTCGAGAGAAAGGACAGAGAGGGGACTGCAAGCATAAATAGTCATCTGAAGGGAAAAGTAACCCCGTTCCTAGTAGTGACTTCGTCCTTAAACAGGGTGAATATTTTTAAAAAAAAGCAAACCAAAAGAAGCCCCGAAGTGGAAGTTTATGATACACATCACTATTTCTACGTCATTTCAAAAGTCAAATCATTTTGTCTCTTCTAGTTTACAGAGTGTTAACTTTGAAATGGTTTCTTACCTGGCGTGCATACTTGTAAAGACAAGGGGTTCTCGACACTAAAACACGATACACAGAAATAAGAAATTTAGTTGCTATGTTGATAAGGGCTCTGATAAACTCCCTTTGATTACCTCACTTCCTCTAAACAGAGGTCAGTCGGAGACTAAACGCTGTTCTGTTACTGGAATTGATAGGACAAGGACATATACCTATCTAGCAACTATTTCTCAGTATTACGCTTGGTTTTGGAGTTCTTTTCCTGCCCGATGTTTTACTTTGACTTTAAAAATTCTATTGTTTTTGAGCCCATAAGCCATCACTTTTTCCTCTTTTGTCTTTTCATTGGGCCTTGTCGGTTAACCATGTCGTTTTTGCGAACATTGATTAAACGCAAGCACAACATTAATTAGACAGTCCTCATTCTGATGGCTATACCCTTCTGATAAATGTGTACTCTCAGGTGTGTCAGGCGCAGAAAAGCGTCCTGATACATATTATCATCTATCTTCTTAGTTTCGTAGGCTTCCTGTAATTGATTGCCTTTTCTATTTAGTTGTTGTCAGTGATTCCATCATAGAACGTTCAATACTTGTCTCGCGTGGAAAGACAAGACAACAATTATCAATATAGTCAAATCAGATTAAAAAGTAACCAAACCTAGAATTAAATATACCAAGCAGAAGCGCAATGTTATGGAGAACAACATCCAAGGAGTCTCAAAACCAGCTCGCTTGGAAAAACGTGATTCATAAACCCGAAAAGTCTTGATCTCTTGGCCTCTACAAAGGGAACAAACGTAAACCTCTTAGCTTTGTCACGTGGCGTCCGTGTCCTTTCATAAGTTATTAACTACTCTGTTATCGTAAACCCTTCTTCACGATTCCGATGTAGTAAGCATATGTTACTACAGCATTTCTTTCCGTAAATACGTGCACTCTTAGCATTTTCTAGCCCCTTCTGGCGTTGATTTGAGAGCTATACTGAGAAAGGTCATATATTTCTTTCCTCCCGAAATTCAGTTGACTTGGATGTTTTACTAAACGATAACACTTTGATAAGTATGAATTATAGATGAAAAAGATAAACATAGAAAAATCATAACAAATGTGTATATTATGAAACTATATAAAAATTTATGTGTATAGATGAGTGATGGCTTTTTGAATTCATTGAAAAAATTCCTTTACCTTAGCTCTTTGTTTTGCGTTTACAGTTGGTTGCCTCTTTTTGACTCTTGAATGTATAGCATCGTCACTACAATTTTCCTTGCTTGAAGAAGCATCGTTACTTGTTGAAGATGAATACCCTTTAAAGTCAGCTCTACCAAGGCTGCTTTTCCTAGCGATCGCTCTTTTAACAGATGCGGTAGGAGGATGAACAGGACTGCTATCTGTGCAGCTCCCTGAACACAAATCAACTTTAACTATTGCACTGTTTTCTCCATCTGCAACTGACGCAGTTGATATGTCATCCTGTTTAACCTTTTTCTTTGCTATTGCTGACGTTGAGCTTTTCCTCCTCCTTTTCTCTTTTGTCGACTTTTCCTCTACAACAAAAATCGACGGAGAGAGATAGGTAAGGCAAGGGCTTTAGTTTCGTTTACATAGGGGCAACGTTATTTAAGACAGCAGTTGCAGGAACAGTAGCTGTGGCAGTAGTATTTATCTTTAGAAAAATTCAACCCCTGAATAAGCGCATTCTTGAATATTGGATAATATAATAGGCACACCGTACGGCTCATCGAATAATTATGGCAACACTTGTAGTTTTACAGCACACACAATGGCAGTATGTGGCAGTAGTATTTATCTTTAGGATAAATTCAACCCCTGAATAAGCGCATTCTTGAATATTGGAAAATATAATAGGCACACCGTACGGCTCATCGAATAATTATGGCAACACTAGTAGTTTTACATTATACACAAGCGTTGCCTCGTTTCACAGAGGTATTTGGCGGGTATCTTGGTCACCCTTGGCATATCCAATCCAATAGGAAAAGCACTTACAGACATTTATCGAGATATATACAGGTTAGACACCCGGGGCATACATTTCTTTCTTCTGCTTTAATGCTTCGGAATCTCCAGTAACTTCATATTCCTAACAAAATGTGAAAGCTGTATTATTGTCTCACAAACATCTCTGCAAATAAAGATCACTCATTGTATTTGTGGAGGATACAAAACTTACTTGATGTTAAAGGTTTTTTCTCCGACTTCCAGGTTTTCTCGTTTCTGATAGTAGGCTCTGTAAGTGTTTTCAAAGGTGATCGTGTGACTTGCTTTGTCAAGAGACGAACCTTCTTCTTCTTTGTAAACTTAGGTTCGGTGTTGTCTGACGAGGAAGTACTTTCCTTGTTATTCTCGGGTTTGCATGGTTGTTCCTTTATGCTACTATCTCTTACTATATCCCCTCCGGGAATAATTGAAATAGCAGTTTCACTGGCGGTTGAAAGTTCCCTTGATGCTTCACCTTAATTCGGAAGGATACAAGGGCATACAGTACTTAGATGGAATAAAATTTAGTTAGTAAGTAAGTTAGCTAATTATTTAAATACTGTGTTTCTTGTGGGTCGATGAATAAATCATTCATTGGCTCAATGCATAAGGCAGTGAGTGAGGAAGTGAGAGAGTGAAAGAATGAGCGATTGGGAGAGTAAGCGAGTAAGTGAATGAGTGACTCAGTGAGTGGGCGAGTCAGTGAGCCAGTGAGTTAATCAGTGAGTCAGTTATTGCGACGGTCAGCCAGTCAGTGACTGACTCGCCTTAAACAACATTACATCATCAAGAGGCAAGGATAAAGTCTAAAAAGGAACTAACCAGTTTCCAAAGATTCAGCTTCACACGTGAAAGTTTTTGGTCCTAAATTTGAAGGCGATTTTTCGTCAGGAGAAGTAGTCTAATGTTAAAACAAGTAGAGAAAGAATACATCGAGTTATTCTACGTCATTTCTGATAAGGTGATAATAACAACGACAAGCATGTTTCAGACGTTTGTCCTATTAATGACTTCCTCAGGTCTATTGGAAATATTACTATTAACACAAGCACATGCAGTACCATATATTGGTTTAAACGCAAACTGCAACATGGCACATGCTAACGAGGGTCTGCAACTCATGAGCCCTAACTCAAAAAAGCTGGGAACGAGAATATAACAAAGCGAGGTAGGGGTATGGGAATGATAGATATGAGATCATAAAAAGAGAACATTACAAAAATACGATGACCATACTTGCAATGTTATCAAGTTCTTAACGCCAGGTTTTCACAGTTTTCAAAATATTGTCAGTTATTCCTTGGTGCTCCAAGGGCCCATCCCCGTGTAGTTAATCCAACGTTAATCTTACGACAAAAATGCATTTCATAAAGCAAAATACTAACACAACAACAAGACCAAACCCAACAAAATGTCTCAGCTACTTTCAGCATTAACATATCGCTGCTACTGGTACTGGTAACATAGTATAAGATAGTAACATATCGCATTGGTACTCACCAGTGATTTTTCCAAATATTCCTTAAATATGTCATCTGTAAGGGATAGGAGTACAACATGAATGGTAATAGAGGAAAGGGAAGACTTGCTTTTCTCCATATAAGACGTACTTTATTACTAACAACGAATATTCAGTTTAAAATTCTTGATGTTCAAGGATTGCCTTGATAAATATATTGATTGGTACATGGCCTAATTGGCAGATTCATTGATTAACTCGTTGTTTAATGGACATGGTTTCCCTCAATGGGTGATTATGGAAACCTTTGGCCAAAGGAGACCTACATATTTAAACAACATTCGACGAATAAAGAAATTATCAAAGATTGGTCAGGATGACCATGGATTATAAAGTTGATCACAAATTAATTAATATAATTCTTGTTTAATCAATGATCTCAAAGTAATCAACATCACTACAGTCTAAACAAATTGATCAGTCTAAATAGACACTGATGTGTTCAAAATGATGAATCATTGCTTTCTAGTTATTGATATGACAATTTAAATCTTGTACTCCTTGCTCAGCAGGACTTTGTTTTTCCACTTATATTTGTGTTTTTATCATGCACTACGTTGATTCATTTGCTGATGTTGAGCAACGCACATTGCCGATGTCTTTGTGAACTTTGCCAAGCCAGCTAAGTGTGACCCATAGAATTTACATCTCCAAAGATAACACTCCCTCGCCAAAAGGGTTACTCTTTCCAAAACCCCTTCCCTTAAGACCAGTCTAATACCCCCCTCTTCAAGAAAACCTGATCTAGAACCTTACCTAACTGATATTTGCAATGATTCTTCCCTTCTTTCTCCGCCTGAGCTCTCTTTTTTTGCCTTGCTTTTTTTTCTATGGTTTAAAAATCGTATCAAGTTAACAACATTATCTGAGATGAAGGAAGAATTGCGAAGGAGATCATCACTTGCTTCGAGATTCTAAATTTAAGGGGAGGTAACCATTAAGTGGCATATGCTAAAAACACAGGGTCAGTGTAGAATAAACATCCAATACACTTGTCGTGTGAAATACCATCAAAAGGGGAGGGTTTGAAACAATCAGTTTAAAAAGGTACTAAAGAAATAAAATTATGTCATCATCAAAGACTGGATACTTTGCAACTTTCAATATGGTTGATGAAGCAGATGTCAATACCTCCATTGTCAAGCCCCTTGGTGCAGAGGTACTGGCCTTCAAAACCACATATCGCTGAATGTCGATGTCTTGCGAAGTAGGAGCTAAAGTGGCGACTTGAGAAATGGAGTATGCTATCATCGAGGGGCAAGGGTTCGAGTCGCAGTGGTGACATGTTTTCTATTTCTCTGGCCCCTTTTCAAAACTGGTTATGTGAAAATACTTACTTTCACCCAGAGCCCGAAAAATAATAGGCATCGCAAAAGAATGACAGACAGTGTTAAGTACATTTTGGCTGAACTTGATATCGTGTAACTAGTATTTGGGCATTTATTACAAGAGTGATTCCTTCTCTGCAAAGACTGTACGAGTACCTAATCAAATAAAACAGCACTGAGAAGCAGAAAAGAGAAATATGGGAAGAAAATCTACTGCAAATGGTGTCCACGGAGGTAAGCGTTAAGTGGTGATATCAGTGGAAACGTTGCGCAAGGGTGTAGTTTGCATCATGAAAGAACTTAACAAGTAAGCTTGTATGTATTGCAGAAAGAAATTACTCAAGCATGAACGCACGCTAACTAAGATAAAGGGCCTTGATAAAAAGTGAGCAATAGGTATCAAAGAGAGCTTCTAGTGACTTGAATAATAAGTTGATACTCAATTACTGAGCATGTACGCAAGTAAGTAACTCAAAAAACTTATTAACTAATTACTTACGCACATGTATAAAGCTAGTAATACTGACTTTTTCAAGTTGCGGTACAAAGGTACTGTAGGCGCCGAAGCCAATCACTTCTGGATTCTGGTACGGCAGGACAAATAACCTTAGCTATGCTCAACAAACTTGCTCTCTAAGAAAGTAGAGTCACGAAACAGACGTCAACTTGTAATTCTACACTAACTTAAAATGGTGACTAAATACGATGATCTACTAGAAATAACAAAGTGTAATAAACTGTAGTTCTTGTGTGAGGTGGTGAGGTAGAAACACTATTCAGCGTCCTGCTCTTGAAAGAGAATCGAGATATCTGACTACAAAAATATTAAAACTTATAAACTAAATAACATAAAACATAGCAAGTTACGAAAAAGGCATCATTTGAACTCCTAACCTATAACAACTTTTACTAACAATAAACAAATAATGTCAGGTAAGTCTGATGCACGCCAAAGAAAGTCACATTAAGTCAAGTTACAATTATGCATCTCCCAAGACAATATCCGAAACAACTATCTGTATTCGGTACTGTCAAGTACTACAAGTACTATCAAATATGCGAACAGCAAAGAGGCATTTCGTACCATTTTCTGGCTACTCATAGCGTTATATTTTCTAAAACAAAAATCTGCTTTAAAAATTGCAGTTATCTGTCCATACAAAAGTAACAGTCACACGACTTCACTTCCTCAACCTCAATCACTGCAACAAGTTTAATGTTTAATTATGTTTAAGCTACTCGAGAGTGTTCTTTCAACACCTGATGAACTAAGGTAAAGAATTTCTTTCATTAACTTACTTCCACTGTCATGAACGTCTTCGGTAAATGTTTTGGGTTGCAGAGACTTTATCCTCTTCAATTTTCCAATGATAAGCGGCGACTGCAAGGACGCAGACTTCTGTGCTGGAAACAATGCTTCAGATACTCTACTCCATGTGTTTTTACAACTGTCCACCCACAAGACGGATACCAAGAACAAATTATATTTGTCAGCAATATTTAATGTGCTTTTTCGTCCTTCCTTGTAAATCTGTTAAGTTCAAGTAGACATTTATAATTCGCTAAGATGACATGAAATAGCGAAACCACTTTGTTCTTTTAAGCATTTTTTTCTCCTGAAAAAAAAATTCAAGTACAAACACGATTTTGCTATTTTATGCTCTCCTGATATCCCGTACCATGTTTGTTCATCATTCAATACGATTTCTCCACTGAGACGTTTATAGAACGGCTTCTGACGGTGCACTGTAAAGGGAGCATTTTTCCCCTTTAATTCGTTCCCTCGATACAAGGCAGGGCTGCCACTTCAAGGTATTGAGTTACTATACTACACTGGAGCATAAAGCACTTTAAGACCAGATGCCCTTCCTGACGTCGCCAATGCCCCTTCCGGGATTTGAACCCTGGACCCTCTTGATCTGAGGGCAAGGAATTTATCCAGTAGACCACGGCGGCTCTGACGTATTAAAATGTAAATAAAAGCCTCGAGACGACGGCTTAAACCCAGAAGTAACAACGTCATGGGCAGATGAAATAAGCGATGAAGAAGCGTGTCAAATTACGAAAATGAGGGGCATCAAAGACTTTGTCAGAACATCTATGTATATTGTGCACGTAACACGATCAGGTAACGACTGTCTTTTGAAACAGCTTCCGCGTTACAATTCTGCAAGCAACTGATGGAGGAAACTTGCTTTCGACTTAGAGTTGAAAGCTGCCAAAAGGAACGATGACAGTAAAATAATTACAATTGTAGCTAAGACCGTATAAGAACCATAGTTTACAGAAATACTTAGTTACTGTACAATAGATTGACCAGAGGCTGGTAATGCACTGAGCTCTGCAACTCGACTGTTAAACAAGTAAGAATCAATGGGAAGCGATGCACTTAAAATTAATATATACTAAACTGTAAAAGCTGAAAGCAGACCTGTTTTCTCAAATATATCACTTTTATTTTCCAATTTAATTTTTAATTTACAAATGTTTGACCACCAATAAAAAGTAAAATTATGCTACTTTTGTTGATTCTACTTTTAAAATTAAGATCGAAAACAGCATCAAATATCCTATACTGGTTCAATCATGAAATGCAGGTATCCACTAGATACTTTTATTGGAATTCCCTTCGACGATTTCGAGATGATCAGTATACACGATTTTTACGACAATTGTAGAAAGTAACCTATGTTGTGTATACAAAAGGATTTGATTTGTAAGACGTTGGTAGGCAAAGTGTCGGAATACGTAAGCGACTTTCATCTTAGAATGAAATCTGTTCTGCTGTACATTTTAATACAAACGGAAGCTGTCAAAAGAAGGCATCAAGTATTGAAAAATATTTCTTTAACAAATTCTACATTCTCCTGAACTCCTCTTCTAGTATTTTGTATGGCTTGAGCTTCAGCAGTAAGAAACTCAACTATCAAATTTTGTGTCTCCGTCACAATCAGCGCAGGTTTTCCGTCAATATGGCCGCCCTTTCAGATTTCACTTGGAGACAAAAATGATCCAAGATATCTGACTATTGATGAGCACTCAACTAAAATTAGCAGTTTTTACATTATATCATCACTTTGACAAAAAGGTTTTCTTCGATACAATGGTCTCAACATCGTCTAGTACAGATCTGCCTTAACAGGTTATGGGCCCCTAAAATATCCTTTCTCAATCCCACATTATGGACCACTGTTAAACTTTAAATGAGAAAACTAAGAAGGATGATATTTTATTTACTTTGGATTACGTAAGATTAAGTATGTCATTGTTGACTTATTTGCAAGTAAAGATATTTATGGTATGGAATTGTGATTGTTATCAACTTTTGACTTCATGTGATATTTGTAAAACATCGTGAAAGAAAAATGAGCTGGTTGAGAACTTACTCAATTTGAGTGTGATGTAACCATTAGCACTAGTGCACTTCAAGTAGAAGGTAATCAGTGATGTAACCAGGTAAGTTGTCAATAATTTACTTGATATTCAAAGCAGAAGAGGCAACGGAAGGAAATCTAAACATGTTGAACATTAAGTTACATATGCTTTCTTAAACTCAATAAATAAAACAGGTAGATAATTCACTTACCACATGCGTAACTTCTTTTGAATACTTTTTTAACACCTTTTACAAATAGAAAAAGTAAGATTTCAAAAACAACTAAAATTGCCACACAGATCTTCAATACATCAAACATAATTGTTAAGTTATTAAGAATAAGTTATTATATTGTTTTTTTGAATATTACAGTAGAGCAAAGTTTTCTCATTTTGGGTAAAATTGGCATTACTGTATTTTGCCTGCTTATGCATTATGTATATTTCAAAACAGACACGAGTGATACAGACAATCAATCCATACTTAAATTTCTCTACATATACTCCAAATTTTGTGAGAGCTGATGGATGAAAATTGACTATCGAAGCTTTGACTGCGTGGAACTCATACCATATTGATAATAATCATTTATAGGTAATGAGTTTGGCAGTCTGGTCACATGATACTATAAGAGTTCTTTGGGTATCTGGATAATTCAATGGGGAGGCAACAAAATGCTGATATAGCAGCAAAACCACCAATGCATTCCATTGCTACATCCATACTCTACATTATTATAATTGATAAACATATAAAACAGGATAAAATGAACAAAATAGGTCAACCTCTCACAGACCACCAAATTATATGATACTGGATCCTAATTGAAGACATCAATGCCAAAACAAAGGAGTCAACAGGGGTAAGAAAGGTAGCATGCCTAAAAATGTAGATTTCCTTGTTTGCGTCCCTTGTGACTCTTTTCTTTTACTTCAACACATCCAAAAACTTTCATAAAGCTTACCTTGGCATATCATACCCCTCAGCAGTTGGTCTTGCCATTAATTTTTTCTTGTCCCTTGGAAACATGAGTCTGACACTGCCATTGCTAGCAAATTTACAGTCAAGCAACATGAATAGTTTCATGATCCTTTTGGACACCTCACATTCTGCATAAACAATATTTTCAGCATTCATTGTTGCAGAAAGCATTTGCATGACAAGAGTTGATACTAACATGCAAAATCAATATCAATCTTACCAATAAAGCTTACTACCTTCAAAGAAAAAAGTGTGTGAAAAAGTGTATGAAGCATTATATTGGGGACCTTTAATTATCTCAGGTTTATGTAAAAATTTTGAAAATGAGAAACTTTCAATTGAGTTTACCATGATGAAACATGTTCCACAAATGGGTCATTCCATGTAGGTTCAACATAGGTCCATTCCTAATGTCTTCAAATCTTCTTGAAATTTTCAGCACCTGTACAGTTTATTAAAAGATGGCATTTCTGAAAATTTCATTCAAAATGATCATGGCCTTCCAATTTTATGGCCTTTTACAAATTTCGGAATTTTACGGAAAATGCCAAAATCCTCTCTACCCCACATTTTAAGAGCACATAACATCAGATTTACATACCTTTACAGTGTTCTTTCAGACTTACCTTCATCTTCTCCCTCAGGTGAAGGGATCCCAATTAAAGCAGGTGTCTTTGTACCAATCATGTCAGATCTTAGGAGGTTTAAAATACTAAAAAATTCTAAATTGGGGGGTTTAAACATGAAACTTGAATTTTATCAATTTTGGAAGCTTCAGAACTCAAAAACTAAGTATTTTGATAGCTTTACTCCAATAAATTTTCAAAATATACCTTGAACAGATTTCTGATGACAGGAAGTGCCT
>JAAAKL020004089.1:0-21672 GCA_010016065.2 Carybdea cf. marsupialis auct. non (Linnaeus, 1758) | reverse complement strand
TAAAATTAATGCTGGTGTTCTGCGAGGAGACACATTGGCACCATATCTCATTGCCATTGTTCTGGACTACACCGTGCGGCAAGCAATTAGCAGGAAGGAAGAGTATCTTATGTTCAATGTAGAACGGAGAAGGAATGGTCGACACCATCCTGTTTTACTAACAGACACAGACTTCGCAGATGATATCACACTCATTGCTTAAGAAATTGATAGAGCACAGGAAATGCTTACCATCATAGAATTCGAAGCAGCAAATGTAGGACTGCATTTTAATGTAAAGAAGACCGAGATGATGCATTTTAATGGAGTGGAAGACTCTATAATTAAAGCGAGAAATGGCACAGTGTTGAAATCAGTAGATAATTTTAAATACCTTGGAGGTTGACTGAAAGCTCAGAAACAGATTTTAAAAGTACGAAAGGCACCAGCATGTTCAACATTTCATAGGAATGAAGAGGATATGGAATACAAATTTAAGAAGGAACATTAAACAACGTCTGTTTGCTACAGCAGAGTCTATTCTGCTATACGGAAGTGAAACTGGGCTATCAACAAGGTAATGGAAAAGAGGCTAAACGGATGTTATACAAGGATGTTGCGAATGGCTCTTAATGTATCATGGAAGGATAAATGGACAAATGAAAGGCTGTATGGGAACCTCCACACAGTGTCTTTTAAGGTGAAGTATAGGAGAATGGCAAAAAAAGAAGGTCACTGTGTGAGACACTTTAAAGAAGAGGCATCGAAACTTGTACTATGACAGCCAGCAATCGGTCGCATGAAACCAGGAAGTAGTAGTAGCAGTAAGCTACATCGACACACAAATGAATGACACTAGCCTGATGAGTGCTTAAGAACCTAAAACGGCTATGATGGACAGAGAGAGTTGGAAAACACGTACAGAATCAACGATAATAAAAGCTCGCCCGAAGTAAGAAGCAAGAATTAAATAACTTTAACAAATATGAGTTATTTTGAGATTCCCAAGACTTGGAGGAGGTGCCTAAAACGACTACTGTCGTTGCAACTCTAATAACTCTGTGATTATTTGTTATTAAGGTACGAAACATAGCACGTTTATTGATTTATCATTTAGCTAAAGAAAAGTAGGCAAATTTTTGATATTTGAGGTTATGACGTTACAAAATGCCGTTCGAAAATCCATCGTTGAATAACGATTTCTACCAAACACGTAAAATAAGCTTTGTCTCTTAATTTTTTGTCTTTGGTGGCATACTCGAATTTGAGCGTAGCCTATTGCTAAGGTAGAGTGAGCAATGTCCTCGGGAGAGAGAAGATTTACAAGATCCCCCGATGACTCCCCCAACCGATAGTCTCTATATCGGGCTATGCGGATTCGAAGCCACAACCTCTGGCATGTGAGCCCGATTCCTTAACCACTTGACCGCGGTGGCTCTTTATTTTATAATGCGACCTAACGTAGAACTGAGTACAAGGTGCTATTTTACATTCAATGGAGTTGTTTTGCCCCAAAACACAATTATTCTGATTTATTTCATCTGTAGATATAACGTGCTGTTTGCGAGTGGCTATTCGTTGGGGGTAATTATGACGTCATCACTATCAAACCTGTTTTTCAATTACTCCTGAATAAATTTAGGGAAAAGCCAGAAATTGTAGAGAAATTGCGCAACTCGTTGCTGATACATTAGGAAAGTATAGAGAGAAGGGCCTACTAAGCGCCTCCAAGCAGCATGGGTGGTGTTAACAAGAAGATAGTTTTCCCAATTTTTTCGTAGGAACCCTCCTCCCCCTCAAGTGTTTGATGAAGTTTGGCAGCAAAAAAACGAATTACGACTAACGCAGTTTTTCATGCAACATTGTACAACGTCAACACGGGAATACAATTTACTTATATGGTTGATTAAAGCAATGGTTTAGGACAAGTGTACAACCGTCTTTTAAATCTCTTCTAGGTAAAGCCTGCCTACACAAAGTAAACTTAGATTTTCTGCCACGCGGGACAATTCATCCACACAGATACTAATGGGGTTTTCTAATGGGGCTTTGTCGAGCGCGTAAGCAACATCAAACAAGTGGGTGAGGATATCTGTACTTTCACGAACATCATACTTGTTTATACTGTCCACAGGCAAAAACTAGTCTTTCGGACAAACACAGGCTGCGATATCTCGTGTAGCCGCTTTGCTCATCTTGCTGGGCAGACTAATGTATAGACTTGGTGCGCTATCAAGCGTTATTCCTTTCCAACTTAATTCACTGGAGGCAATTCAAATCAGCTAAATGCTCATGTAGATAGAGACACTTTTGGAAAGCAAACCGCTTTATTTTTGCACTCTATACACTACCTCATTGTGATGATGCTTTCTTCCTTCAGTATTTGCGGACGTACATGAATCATGATTTCATGTACGTCCGTAGGAAAAGATGCAGACCAACAAGTCGTGTATTGTTTTGTGACAGAGGTGGATTATTTGTTTTGTCCTTTCAAGACATTAACTAGAACAAAGTACAGGTCGAAAAGAGAAAATGGTATCATCGTAATCGGTGTTTAAGTACTTGACAACTTCCAGCTGTGCCATGACGTCATTTCCTCCAATCCCAATAGCTGTAGCTAATAGATCAATTAACAAGCCTACTAGTTTTCTTACTTAAGTGGCAAATATTCACACAGTTATTAGCATTGATATATCAGGTAGCCTAATTGTCCTCCTTCTCCTCGTTTCAGTAAATTTCACAAAAAAGCCGATCCTGGATAGGATTTTTGTGGCTATGTTTTGGCATCAGCTGCAAGGATCATCCAAAAGATCTGACTGGCTAAACAATGTATTGAACCTAATACTACGGAAACAGTAGGAGTGATGAAGTATGGTATTTGTGATGACAACAGGAAGCTATTTATGTGGCGGCACATGCACAAGGTTTAAAATCCTTTGAGCCAAAAACAAAAACAAAAAATTAGAATTTGATATCTTTTTCAATGAATGATGTTTAAGCCAACAGAAAAAAAAATTCTTTTTTATTTAATATCTAGAGAAATATAAAAGCGCGCTTAACTTAATGTTGTTTTTTTGTACGTCCGCATTTTGTCAATTTCGATCCTCGCTGTATATATAAATAGTCTCATTGTTCGTTGGTTCTTTACCGATGTAGATCAAGTGACGAGAATCGGCGAAAAGCTTCTTGATGAAAATGAGTTGCCTGTTCAATTGTATCTTTAAACATGAAAGCGTGTAAAAAGTAACGTGTAAAGCTCGAATTAGAAGCATTTTGTATTTAATTTAGGCAGAAAATGAAGCTAGTAGTCAAAACAACTGACGAGACATTCCTGGAATAATATGGCCTGTAAATTTTCAGGTCTAACTTTAAAAGTGGATGAACAATAAACCTGCATGGGCCTTGATTTTTGAAGCTACGACAGTATACTTAAAAAACTGTAATGTCAACATTTACTTATCTAAAGGTTGAAAATGACGATAAAGTACATAAATCATCGCACAACTATACTTCGCATCTTAGCCATACCAATGGACAATTGCTGAATGGACAATCTCTATTTCTTGTCATTTCTTTATAACAGATTTAAAGCTTCTTACGAAAACGTGCAGATTTGCGAGTGTTTAGAATGTTTGAACGCTGTCCTTTAGAAACGTAGACGCTCTGGTAGCCAGATAGTGCACGTTTGTAAGAATCTGCTAGCTTACATGGTTCATCCATCTTTTTTTGGCAAAATTAGTAATGCTCCGTTTAAAACAAAGCGCAATTGCTAAAATATTTGGCCATTAAAGTAATTGATCTACTACTTGCTTCAGTCTCTTTGCTTCGAATGTAAGTATGCGACCAAATTGAAACTACCGAATCAATGACCTACTTGCGTACATATCATCTCATTAATCACTAATGGCCAACTACATCAGGTTTCTTGTCTATAATAGTTCTTAGAGGTTAGTAATAATGGTAACAAATTCATGAAGTAAAACTTGCAAGTTATGTCACCACCTATTTGCTCTCTCCTCTCACAGATGTACTTAAAATGATATTCTGTCGCCGATACTTTCTTTTCGTCGACTGGTCATTATTATTCACGTACAGGCTGCTACATCAATTAAGTGAGAAGTTAATTCGGGCTTTTAAGTTGTAGAAGGCTGGCGCCTTTAAAGTAATTACCAAGAGCGTATAGGCAGGTGTAAACGGTATACCCATTTCTACGTAGAGCTGGGTCGAGCGACTCGTTGTACAATTGATTGACTTTTATAGCTACATAGGTATATTAACTTGCTTTAAATGTAAACATAAAGTGCAGGGCTTAAGTTTAATCCACAAAAATGCCCTATTAAGAAGAACCAAGAAGAGCATTTCTTAAGGATAGTATCCTCTAAGGGAATAAAATCCTCTCCAGGAAAAGGTTGATGGTCTTAAGAAGTCACAGCATTCTCTAAACAAGAACGCACTTCAGAGTTTCCTATAGACAGTTGACTTCATGTCAATTTTTATTCCGGTTTTTGTCAGAAGATACACCTTATTAGAGGTCTTCTAAAGGATACTGTTTAATACATATGGAAAAAGGACATCAAAAAAGAATTCATGATGTTCAAGGAAATAATAAAGCTCTGACACAAATTGTTTCACTTTGATCAAGTTAAGACAACCGTTATTGAAACAGATGCTCCACAAAAAGGACTTCGAGCAGCACACGGAGAGGGAGCTGTTTAAGAGCAGTGCTTTTTGGTATCATATGATTCAATAACTATACCTTTGGAAAAAAGATCTCTGTTCACACAGACTGCAAGGGACCTAGTTAAGGTTAGTTAAGTATGATTTGTAGGTCAGAAATTTAGCGGCAAGAAGTTCTAGGACGACTCAATCCTCGAAGTGTTAAAATAATGCATCATGATTGACTAGCAAGACAGTAGTTAAGATGTAGTACAAGCCTTACATTACTGTTGGTACCAACGAAAAGAAGTGCAATACCCATTTTCGACGTATTTTGAAGAGAAACCGAGTTGCAATACCCATTTTCAAACAAGACAAAGTGTTCACGAAATTTCATCAAAGTCGCAAGGGCTTAAATTGAAAGATTAAGTTCCGAAAATGATCGATATTTGCACAGAATAACAAGTTCATCCTAAAAAGAGGCCTGTTGTACCAGTACCTGTTAGAATCCAGATTTAGCAGAACGACCTCTCTGAGATAATGATCCTTGCTTCAATTCCCTAAGAGTTAGGAAATATTGCTTAAGTGTGGCTAAGCACCATAGTAAAGAAATCCCAAATTTATAAAAAAAGCACAGCAAGTAATACAAGTAATTAGAGAAAAGCTCAACGAGTCTTAAGCAAGCAGTTTGCAAATGCGACACATGGGGTACAAGGACAAAAATAGGGGTGCAGGGGACATAAAAGTGTAGGAATGGCCATTTCTATTTTTGAGTGACTCAATACCTTTTTAACATTAATTGGAATTCCTATCCCAATTTCCAAACAATTTCCAAATAATCAAGGTATTTTTAGATCTGGAAAAAGAGCTCATTTTCAGTGATTCGTGAAGATATTTGATCCTGCTTTAAACTGCATGTCTTATTTTGCCAACGGAGCAAATATTAAGCTCCAGCGCATCTAATCAAGTCTGCTTTGTTGGTAGATAGGAGACTATTATTGTATGCTTCCCTGTCTAATCAGCAAACCTTTTTTCCAACCTTTTGCGTGGCACACTCAAGGTGGGCATTGTATTAGGACAGCATCTTGAGGATCGAGGTGTGTCTCCTGAAAGAGCTTATCTCTGTCAATTATTTTATAGCTGTGGATGACAGACTCGTTGATAACCCCTTCTTTATGTTATATTCAGTTAGTTGTAGTAAGCATCTGTAGTTGAAACGCTGAAACACAGAAGAGCTGACTTCAGTGGTGGACACGCATGTAAAAAACTGGAGGTTAGTTCAGTTTCTACAACATCATTCTTTTTGTAAGTTCAATGCCTTCTATTAGTGATCACCGCATGTATTTAGTAACTTTAGTTAGTTTATTTAGTAAATTGTTTTGTTCCATTTTAGGTGTTAGAAGGAGAGTTACCCTAGTTGGAGCAGTTTACGTGAGCGTTGTGTGGCTCAAACTGTATCACGAACTTAAATAACGTTTGCTACGCACTATTTTCTGCTAAGCGAGGGAAAATGGAGTCCTAATGGATTCCGCTATGTCGTGACACATTGCACAAGCACGCACCTATACACAATCATCAATCCTTGAATTGAAACAATGCCTCCTTCACTTCCAAGATATTTCTGGACCAGATAGTTAGGGATAATCATGCACCAGCTTCAAAAGGAGGTTTTAACCTGTTGTCGTGCGTATATATTTGTAACTGCGATGATGAAAGTTGTCTCTGCGTTCAGAATAGCTTGCCATGCACAGATATGTGCGGACACACAGACTTTGAATAGAAAGTCACAGAAGCCAATGTGTGAATTGTCGACAGAAGCCAATGTGAATAAAAAGCCACAGAAGATTAAAACGACACTGATTTGGACGAAGAAGCGAACAGTTATGATGAACATTTATTGATAACATGGAATTTGAGTTAAAGATCAGCTTTTCGCCCCTCATCACAGCATTTTTGTTCCTTATTTCGAAACAAAAGATTATTTCTCATTCCTTTATCTTAAATGGCCTTGCAGTATAAATATCATCAATTGGTTTAAGGTATCATCTAAGATAAAAATTGCAATGCTTATGCTCATGCTGATTTTGTTCGTGATCAATTTTTTGCAGGAAAGTTTGTGGTGCCAACCATAGGTCCTAAGTAAGCGCAATATCTCACAGCCTAATAGCTGCAAGGAGTCTAGCATACCTTTGTATATTTTCAAAAGATGCCCTTTAATTGAAAAGTAATGATATGTCCTCTTTTTGTCTGTTCCACGTCTCTCTCACCAGCTGATAGACGACTACTAAATAGCCTCAATTTGTTCCTAACCAAAGAATCTGCTTCACGTAAAACAGCATTGATCAGTCAGTGGCAAGCAGGGTCTATTGAATCCAAAAATGGACAACTACACTCATCTTTGGTTGTGAATGATCAAAATTATTCAAGGATATGCATAAACAAGCATGATATATGATACAGAGTCACAACATACATGCAGCAAAATTACTTCTTACTTCGTCTAGTTTGGCACAAGACGATACATCAAAGGTTAGCGATATATTTGATGCAGCATTAGTACTAGCAAGTCTTAACGCATGGTCAATTGCCGAAGTTTTCCATCCAGCACCAGGAAAAGGAGATCATAGAGGTTAAATACTTAAATTGAAGAAATCTCCTAGTAGTTATACTATCGCTGAATCAAAAAGTAGATCCATACGTGACATGAAGCCCAAAAGGGATCCAAACTTTGCTTATGACTAAAGAGGACAATAAGATACTAGACTGAGGAATTATTGACTTTATTTAAACACAATAAAAGGTTTAATGCAATTAAAGAATTTGTCAATTTCAAGGCAGGATCAGTTATCTATTTTGATTAAAGAATGTTAAAGTTAATGGCCTACACATCAGATGCCGACAATGTTATTGTCTGGTTATTCCATGTAGGATGAGCAGACTGGTCAGCCTCTCCTGTTATAATGCAAAGTTTTGGTGATAAATAGTCACTTTTTTTCTGATTATTAAATTTAGGATGAGTATATGGGGCAGCTTCTCCTTTTATTATATAAAGTCGTGATAATTTATATCAACATCTTTCTTGATTATTGAAAGTTACAAGACTATAAAAAATAATGTCTACTTTTGTTATTGAGGGATCGCAATTTTTGTAGAAAAGAGCATGGATCTGAACTGTGAATGGAAATAAAAGTAACTTTGCAATTTAATCATTTGCAATTTTTATGTTGCCGTTATGTTGATGAGGTTTCAATTGCTGTGATGAAACCTGAAACTGAAGCATTTGGTATACCTTTGATTTTGGGCTTGAGTTTCACTAAGTGAAATTTTTTATTGAAAAACAATTTCACATTCACAGATTTTATAACTATCATCCACCACATAGGACCCTTTAAATTTATAACCACACTTGGTCAGGAGAGAAAAAAAGTGTCTAAATTAAAAGATGAAAAACAATCCTGGCAGTTTTCATAACACGGTTACAAATATTCATGGAGTTATGAGTACAATCATAGTCACACCAGTCCTTCCTCCCTACTCCCAACTTGTGGAAATCTCTAAAAATCTATTTTGGATAGGGGTTAAGGGGTGTTAGGCAGGTAAGGTAAACACTGCAAGCACTGCTTTATAAATAGCAAATTGGTCCAAAGGGCTAGTGATGAATATACGCTTAGTAGATATCCTAGATGTTGTCGTAGCTCTGTAACATAAGCGATCTCATTGATTTATGTCATGAAAAAAATATACTACAGCTGGCGGATAAATCGGAAAAACATATTCTAAATAATTTAACAAAGGACCAAAATTGGTTTGCAATCCTATTTTGAAAATAAATGATAGATAGTTGAAAATTGAAACCTCTTCGTCTGTGAATACATAGCAGGTTTAAGGCGTGAGCACAGAACCTTGCCACATTTTCTGCAATCTGTTGACTGAGGTTTTTATGAAGATTACTGACTGACCAAAGATGTTCCTAACCAGTCTCCACCACCCACATGTGGCTCTCCTTATGCTTAAACATCAGATTATTGGATATGCTTAAATATTGGATAATAGAATCGAGTCGCGTGATCTACAACATATGGAAAGGAATAAAGATTTTTGTGGGTAGTACCTAAGATCCTGCTTCCTGCTCTCTTACTAAGAAGATCGGAGAAACTTTTTGTCATATTCACATTCATCGACCACAGCAGGAGCAGTGTATTAAGAAACATCTGCTTTTTATGATGAAAGATGTGATAAACACTTATTAAAGTAAAGTAAGAGAGCAATGAAGCCTAGGTCGACATCAAAATTGCACAAACAACTATCATTAGAATAGTTAAATGTTTGATCACTAGAATTTAATAACATACAATTCCCTAAAGTAAGCTCTAATAAGGTGCTGTTACCTCTTTCTATTTAGTCACATAAGACAAAGTTCTTTGAGTAGAAAACGCAAGGTGAACTGTTTGACAATTGGCTGCAAATATGCACTGTAAAAGAGGGCCGTTACTTTTGCCATTTCACAATATGCACTGATTCATAAACAACGGGGACAAATTTGAAAATGCTAGATATTTAGTAGATCGTGAGCCCATCATAACCGACAGCCTAAAATCCTTTCCATGATGCAATGATCTCTGGAGATAACGAAAATATGTTCTCTTTAATACTTAGGCAAAGATGACTGCAGCGGGCTATTCTACACATCTAAAGGCCTGGTTACACGATGCGACAAAGCATAAGGTTTTGTTGTGTTACTTGTCATATGAAAATCGTAGTCTTGTTCAGACGATGCGACGGTTTCGCATCAGACAGAGGTGCCCTATTCAAAATGGCTGACAGGCAAAAACAGATTACGTTATCAATTACGTAATAATAAGCAGATGGATGAAATTCCACTAGCTGATTATCATGTCATTCTCAACAAGATACTTTAGGAAGTTGAAATGCAATCATACACAGGAGATGAGCATTTAACAAATTCTCACGCTCAGAGAGTGAGCGTCGAGTCGTAAGACGTCAAGTAAAAACAGGATATGTGGTATAAAAGTGTAGTGTCATTGCAAGCACATCATAAATGTTAAAGATATGAACTCTTTTAGAATAAGATAAACTTATCTTACAACAATAATTTGCATAAACAATCAGACAAATACAAAGAAAGGTTTATCATCGAGAGGTTTGAAGTTAATTGTGAATGTCTACCAAGTTCAAGAGGCGAGAAAACGTAGGTGCAAAGGTGATGTAGAGCATTTCAAAGGGTGTTTGTGATCCACATCAAAAGAAAAGCTCTTTGTAAAAAAAATTGATCAGAGGTGCATATGTGGAAAACTATCTTGTAACACACATCGAAAAATTCAGTGCTCCTTTAAACACACCTCTGAGTTCAACTTTGGCCTACAAATCCACCAGCTGCAGTTGATAGTCTTTAGAGAGCTTGGTGAAGAAACGTAACTGAACTTAGAGATTCTTCTTCATGGAACCCAACTTATCTTTCCGTGCTTTCTTTACATTTACCAAATACCTTAGCACGAGGAGATCTATAGCGGTATTCCAGATTTTCCTCTTTCATTACGAAGATTTTTTCCGAAGAAAACAAGTTACTTGCAGTTTCCTTACTCTCTATAAAGACTAATAAAACATCGCAATGAAGGTTCACATGACGTTTCATCCATAACAGTGAGATGCTTTTTGGACGGTGATGTAACCATAACTTAGTGACTATAGCAGTAACAAATGGAAATAGAATTTAACGAAAAATATATATGGAGTAGTATTTCAGAGATGAGATGCAAAGCTAACTTTTTAGATTTTCAAGAGTGACGTTAGCCAGCCAAAATACACTGATGTTTCTAGTGTGTCTCTATGCGTAGTATTTACTTCTGAAGCCGCTAGTAGCAGTTTTGACTTAATGCCAAGAAACAATAATGGATTGATACTAAAATCATACTTTTGATCGATGCTTTTCGGTGAAAAGGAATAAGCAGTAAAGAAATCAGCACTCTATTTAGGAGGCTACGCTCTTCATTTATCAATGGAAAAATTAGATCATTCATTTCTGAGAAGGGACTAGGAGGCCACTCAAAACAAGCTCACTTACCACAGATTGAGAATAAATGAGCTAAAGTGTATTTAGGATATTTAAAAAATATAGGACATACTTGGGATGAGGATAATGCTACTGATGATATCATAGTGAAGACCACCCTAACTTGACTATGGGGGAGAGAGCAAATAATATTTGGTTGAACCGATATATGCACATAGTCAATATAACGACGATTGATTTGCATAACGTGGTCAAAAAAGGAATCACGGCAATCGTTTCTAGGACACTAGTTTTATGACTGTAATAATTTTTCCATAAGATGTGTAAAAACTGTCAGACTGAGACTGACGCAACGTTAGAACACAAGAGAAGCAGATGCGAGCATTGCGAATTTATATCAGATCTACGCAAACGCGAATTTATATCAGATCTTAACGTTTTGTCACACACACATAATTGATAACGGAATTTTGAACTTCGTCAAAGTTTCACATGAACCAGGGCAGATAATAATATTTCAAGAAGTAAAAACGTACAAAATGAAACTTTCTGTTTATCATAACTAGTACAAAGGCATGCATAACACCAAAAACATCATCTTGCCAATAGAAACTTTAAAACTGCAAGAAAGAACGAAAACATTTTAGCACTGAAAAGCTTTCTTCGCCTGACAAAACTTTGGTTCTCTGCGCACTTATGATGTTAAAACAAGAAATTGTTACAATAAAACAAATTTTTCTTTCTAACAGCTATCCTGAGGATGTCATTGACTCGACAATCAAGGCAAAATTATCGTTCTTTTCTAGCAAAAAAGCTTTTGGACCAAGGAAATGCCCAGTGTACTTAAAACTGCCCTGCTTGGTAACTATTCACTTCGATTGAAAACCAGATCAAAAGGCCGTAGAGAAGTATTTCGGTTCTGTTACTCCACGCGTAGTTTATGCCACTAAGAAGGCACTCTCAACTAACCATAAAGACCGTGAGCCTTCTACAAATTGCAGCATCGTTGTCCACTCATTTTCTTGCCAGTGTGAGGCTGGCTATGTCAGGTTAGTTTATGAATCAAGCAGCATATTCCGTCCTGTATTTGCCAATCATCACCTTCAACAAGGAAACTACCACCTCATGTTTCTTAATTAAACCAAAAGCACTGCTAAGTAATGTGACTCTGCCATAGGAGAGCACTTGCTTGAAAAACCAGACTGTGCAAACTTGTATACGAATGACCGCTTCCGCATAATAGGTAAAGCTGGTTTTGCTTTTCACCTAGCAGTCCTCGAATCCATCCATATCAAAGCAAGAAAACCGTTGCTTTGCATACAAAAAGAATCTGTCTTTTCATTGGTCCTTTTCAGTTAACTATTCAGTTCCACAGACACTGATTGGTTAAAACAACACCAATCTAGCAGTCAGGTCTCTGATTGGCTACTTTCAGAACACAGTTGGCATCAGTTTTTATTGATTTCTTCTCAATCTCAATTTTGACGAGTTTGTAATCTGAGGAGTACCAGAAGAAGAAGGCTTTTCAGTACTAAAATGTTTTCGCTATTTCGTGCAGTTTTATTTTTTTGTACCACCAACAAACTTTTTGAATATAAGAAAATTTAAACTGAATATGAAAAAAAGAAAGAAAATTGTTGCCTTGAATCCTTGTATTCTTGAAAAGAACCAAACCAGCGTCACAGACGTACGACTAAACTTGACAAAACATTTTTTTAAAATAGATTTGCTGAAAGTTTCTGAAGATAAACGTGGTTGAATTTGGTGAAAATAACACAAAATATAAAAACAGGGATATTAGTGAAATCTCGGAGTTTCGGGATGAGTAACGTACGTTAACACTAATGTTTTTATTAACTTGTACTAATAGTGGTTTAAACAAAGAATCTTTCAGTCGATTTTCTCTTGTCAAACTGACACTCACTTGTTATGCCCCATTTTGCCAGGTCGGTTAAAGAAGGTGTCAGTCAGGGTGTACAGTTAAAGGGCTTAAGTGACTGGCAGAAGCTATAGCAATTCTTTTGTTCGTATCGAAGGAAATTATTCAATTTTATCTTTCTATTCTGACGTAATGATGCTGTCAGCAAATCAAGGTGGCCCGGAAATTTGAGACCAGAATGAATGAATGTGTGAACAGTGGGCGGCGGGGTTGGGATGGGGTGGGGGCTATTGAAACAAATTTCGTGGGTACTTTCCACAGTACTGTCGGTCATCGGCCATTTTGAACTTAGACTAATACTTTGTAAATACCCGGCAATCGTGATAGAAAAACGCAAAAATTCCTGACTGTTGATTCCTGAAAGTCAATTAAAGTACTCCGTTGACAACAAATGGTCAATGTTTCCCTTAGAATTGAATGCTAACTTATGCCCCTTGAATGGAATTGGATACTACTTATAGTTTCTTAGGCAGCGATTTCTTTGACGTTTCAGTTAGCATGGATTAGGATACAATTATCAAATGTTAAGATTTTTATATGTATCCCTTGTCACTTACAGCTCGCAGGGGCTTCATCAAATATGGAATTGCCGTCTTAACCGTACTATTTATAGGGAGAAAGCTTTTTTATTTCCTCTGAAAATTTTCCTGTATATGAAGAGTAGCAATAGGAAAAGACCTGAAATTTTGTGATTTTTACCTAAGTTTAAATCATGAGAAAAATGCTTAAAAGAATTGAGTGAGGTCACTGGTTTCTAACAGGATGGTAACGTGTAGATATATCTATTTTGTAGACATTTTAAGTAGCAATTTACGACGGACGTTTGTTCAGTGTTAGATGTCTATTGTTTATAACTTTTTCAATAGTATGTTTTGATGCTGGTTTGTTCGTTCTTTCCCTTAATGATGTAGAAGCAAAGTAGAAAACAATCCATGATCAAATGTTTGAATCTTTAGCCATAGACATTTTTATAAAAAAATTCCTCTAGTATTACATGAAAAAATGTCTTCGTAAATTCGTGTTTAGTTTACAGAAACACCTTGCTTCGTTAAATACTTTCTTTAAAACCCTGATTTTTTTATTAAATCGCAAATTCTTCTAATGTTTATAGTTTTCAGTGATACGAAAATGTCCATGGTATTTGTTAATTATTCAATATTTGTTAATTATTCAGGTTTTTGTAACTAAAATAATTGGTGAAAGGCTGCTTGCAGCAAAGGAAATTCACCTTGATACTAACTTTGAATCTTGCAAATGTTTCACTATATCGATTATGCATGGCAACGTCATCAAGTCATTTGATAACATCATAACAGATTTGTTTGCATCCTTCTTCCTCCGTGCTTAGCAACCTTACTTTTAGCAAAGTTTAATGACAAAAGACTACGTAAAACTACATTTTTCATTGTGATTCCACCTTATGGCACACATTGGTGGCGTGTGCTCAACAAGACGAGGGGTGACACCAGCTGATAACACTTTTATTCCTTTAGTCGTTAGCTCCCAATCCTCCGCTGTCAACATCCATTTCTACGTTGGTTTTGTACAGATCAGCCCCTTGGGGTCTCCCGTGACTACGACAGGACTGTCATCGAACACAATCAATCTTCTCAATACAAATTGAATGTTGCAAGGTGTCATTGAGAAGACTGGATTAGAAACGATGAGTTTCAAAAAAAGATTTAGAGCTAATGTAGTGACTATAGAATCAGTGCACATTATAATCAGAGCCACCATAACTTAGTTGGTAGGAAAATTGTTATATCTGGGATAACCGCAGCAAGGCTCAACGACAGGATCGCCTAGCAGACAGTAAACGAGGATAGAGCCCTACACAGTATAACTTTCAAGTTGTTCTATACTGAAAACTCTAAATAATCAACTACGTACGTCAATACAATCTAATCATAAAAATAGTCCAATTGTCACGTGTTCACGTCGTGAACAAAGCATGATTACCTTACATTCTCCAATAAGGATACAGCGTTTGAACATAACAACGATATGTTGCAAATGCGTGGGTCTTGGGTTCGAAGCAAGGTAGCAACATGTTCTCTATATTTTCAGTATTGTTGCAAGCCATTTCTCTCCAGCATGTCCACAAGTAATTTTGGTGTATAGGGAGCTCTTATTGTTACATATAGTCATGACGTCAAGTGACGTATTATTATTTTTAAAGTGGATCAGATTAGGTCCTATTTAATAAACAAATAGAGATTGCGATGTTTTATATAGCAATATTTTACTCTCTCCATTCCAAACTTTTAGTGTCAGTGAGTGACTACATGTTTTAACGAACCTGTTTTTGCTCTGGTTTATATATTGAATCAATCAACCACGATTGTATATACCGGAATGCTTCGCTTGATATTTTAAAAGACACCGTCCTTTTCTGTGTCTATTCATAGTCTTCAGCTGCAAGAGGGAATCTACAGGCTCCCAATTTATGTATAGAAATTATTTTACATTATCCAGGCAGACATTCTTACAATCTTTCAATATTCTTTTAATGCACTCGCCCCGATATGAACGCACACTCATACAGAAGTAATATCAAAACAGGTTTTCCATTTTAAAAAGAAGCGTTTTACACAGGTATAAATCCAAGAGGATCTCATTTCTTCTATTCCTCTTTTTGTGAAGTTATTTTGCATTTTGCATCCCAAGATTATGAAAATACATTATCAATTATCTCATTTTTTAAAAATTTGCGATCATAAGCATGGCTTCCCGTAAAACAGTAGCTTATACTTTGTAGGCTACCATGCATAAAAATATGGATATACGAATTTTGAAAGAGAATGTTTACTACTTGACCTCCCTCTAAAAAACATTGTCTGTCAAAGATCATTAGCAGCCTACGATCAAGGTAAAGCCTGCAAGACAGTACAGCATGATATTTTTCTCAAGATACATAATTTCTTTGCAGGACGGACTATCTAGCTATGAGCTAGGTCAATTGGAGTAAGAGTACCTACAAATTTGCGATAGTTTTTGAGAACATGGATTTACAGGACAAGGGACGCAAATGTACTGTTATCATATTTTCAGTTGCGGTATGGAGGTATCACGTAATAGTAAACCATATCAGAATCATTCTTCAGCAAACTCTCTTATGCCAGGAGTCGGACAGCAGTAGTGAGAAGTAATATAAAGTTCTTGTAGAATAAAGGACGAGTCGTGTAAACGTTAATTGCAGTTTCTGCCACAGAACATCGGATATCCCTTGCCTCTCCATATTTGTAGCTTTGGTAAACTTTTACATCCAGACAAATTTTTAAAAAATTGAGGTTATTTCAAAGAAGCTTTTAGAAGTTAAGATAGCACAGAGAATAAACATAAACAACTCATAAAATCGTATGCTCAATTGACTTTCTAAAGTTTTCTGTCACAAAATTTGATATGTTTTTACAACGCTTGACGTTTTGACAATTACTTAATATCACCCGTATTGATAATACTGATATAAAAGCCGTCAATTTAAACCTGAAACCTTTGAATATCTTTCCTAAATTCCCAGAGTAAGTTGGTCTGATTAACAGCTAACAGACCACATTTGTGATTATGGGACACAGATACATTGATGGTGTAAACAAATGTGTAACACATGAGAAAGTGACATCCTCTGTTTCTTATGAAATACCAATTGTTGTCAAAGCTGTCCAGGGAAGTGTATGAATGTTTGGGAAATGATGTACGTTGCTCTTTTTTTAAAGATTTCAGGGAATGCATCTGAATAGGTGGAATTTCTCCACAATCAGGATAAGTGTTTTATTTATCGTTTGGTTTGATGGAACGGAAGGGAAGGAATATAACGTACTCCACCGTTACAAACTATGTGGCTCCGATTGGCCAATCTTAAAGAAAATTGAAACACATTGCGGCAGTGTACTAACATGCTAAGCCAAATCAGCAATGCAAGCCTGCTCTGCTGCATATGATTCTAAATGATTCTAAGTTATTTAGAGAGATTCAGGAAATTTTAGTTCTGGTGGCGTATCAGCTAGCTGTGTAAGTCGTGTTTCCGTTACATTTGTCCCAAAGTCTTTAAATTGGATAATTTCATTGACAACCTGATATCAATGAGCTGTAAAGCATGTTCTTGACTACAACACTTTGTCAGATTGGTTTCGGGCAACAGTAGCCTTGTAGATAAAAAATTCACAATAAATAGTCATATCAGATTTCTTTAAACTGAAATTATTCGCTGATAGATAAAAAAATTAGTTCCCATTATTGAAATACAAGATGCCATTTATCTTGAAGAAATATCATAAAAATGGTCCTCTCTATAAGAAAAATGAGTACTACAAATATAAACACAGAAACCTTGAGGTGCTCTATACTTCATTTAAAGTGTAGCCATTTAATTACATAAAATGACGTCTGTATCTTAGACAAGATTGGAACCAAGAGAGTGTCCTCCCGTAGATAACTAACATGGAGTTCATTCAAGGAGAATGGTCTTCTTTCGTATTTTCCAGTTGTTAGACCCACTGTTATGCAGACGTACGATAGATGAATCATTTTTATAGTTCGTGGGCCACGCGGAAGATTGTAGCTATTAAAAAACCGAAAGTTCCTTTTAGTGACTGTTTTACGTAAGACCCTCTATTCGGAGAATAGGACACAAAAATCAATCTTCACTTGAATATGGATCGTAGATATATGAACATAAATACTATTGTTTTAGGATTAATACGTATTTTAATTTGATTGATTGTTATTTTAGTAAAGTTCCTCTTACAGGACATATATTGTAAATATTTTTGCTGTAAATTAGACTGAGATTGAGATCGAGATCCAAATTGTGACGAGGCGGAGATGGTTCGTGATTGATTAGACAGAAAATTGAAACCCTAATCTACTTTTTGTGGACTGCGCCTCTAATTTTAAGCGATTTGAATAATCAGCGCTTGCGAAAGAGAATCATATTCAACAGTCTTATGGACTTTGCCGATAGCAGCCCTTAAATCAAGTAGCAACAGAAGTTTAATATGCTGCTTATGCACATCTATAAGAATGTCATCTGTATGCAAACGAGGGCTGCCTCTTTTCTATTGAATCCATGACAAGAAAACTGGGTCTTAATGTAGTTAATGTCTATTTGGGCAGGTGCCTGTGAGTTTAGTTACAAACTGCTCGCAACGTCAGTTTTGGGACATACAGTGGGTTTCCTTTTGGGTGAAGATTGACCGATAATGTATCAGCAGTGGGTTCTCTAATATCAGTTGGACATCAGCCACCATTCAAGCATAGGTAAAATACCCAGTTTGTAGCGAAATAAAAAGTATCCTGATTAAAACAGGCAGCAGAACATCAACACAATAAAGTAAAAATGTTGAATGACGTTGGATTTTAGAAGCTGGTCTTTTCTAATTTCCAAAAAATTACACCTATTTTTCATTATCTGCAAGGTAAATAGAGAATCCTCCCGCGTTTTTATATCTGAGTGACAAATATTCACAGAACTGATGGAATTATTATAGCACAGTCCTGGGAATCTTAAAATAACACAGTTGAGATAGGGTTAAGATTAACACCAGTTAGGTAGTGCAGGGGATGTTGTCAAAACGATGATGGCCCAAGAATCGTCCAAGATCAGGGCCGTAACTGTGAACTATGGGGCTACATTTTGAAATTGATGAATTCATACCACCATAGTTGGGCGACGAAGAAATTGTTGAAAATCTGCTTCTCAGAAACGGTCTCTACCGCACATTCTGACATTAATAAAAAACGTTGTTGATCGCACAAGATAGACCAAAAAAACTTTGACCCTAAACATGGGGGGAGGCTTCAGTCCCCTATCCCCCTACAATTACACCCCTTAAGATCATGTTTCATGGGCTGTCAAATTCGGCGACTAGGCGATTATATATATATCCATTCTCCGCTCTGTGTTATTTGCTCTGTTTCTAAGGAAAAGGAATGTAAACTAATAATGGTATACATGAAATCAAAAACGTGGATACAACTTTGAGTGTCCCACGTACAGTAGATAAATTGTGCGTTTACATTTCAAGGACAAGGACACATATTCGGACCTCAAGCTAGTTTCCCAATCATTTTTTTCAAAGTCCCCCCTCCCATGACTTTTATGCTTGCCCCATTCTTAAATAAAGACTATCCTCAGTATAGAAATATTACTAGTCAAATATTATACAAAAGAGAAAAATCAAGCTATGCTGATCGATCGACTTATCCGCATTACGACAATTTTATACAGATTCAGGTGGAGTTTTTACGTTGGATGATTGACATGTTTTTCGTTACTTCTGTCCATGACTACCCTTTACTGAACTACTGGAAATGACGCGAAATCAGTTGCAGCTTTAGTGACGCAATATCCAAACAATATACACCCCATTCTCGTTGGTATGGGACCGTAGCTTAGTGGAAGAACGTCGTGTGGCGCAATGCGGAGATCGTTGGTTCGATTCTCTGTGCGTCGTCAATTTATGCTTTGATTTTTGTTCACCTACTTTACTAATAATTCAAAAATAACAATAGGAGCAGATTGGACATAACTGTCATTTGTTATTAGAGCCATCTGTTCAAAATAATTCGTGAGTCAATGCACTTTCATAAACCTAAAAATGCACCGCCGGTAACACTAAACTAACTTTTGACTCCTATGATCAACAATAAAGTCCAACAGGCAACGCGAATAGCGAACATGACGAAACAAAAAAAAACAAGACTATTTGATTTTGAGTCATGCGCGTAGTTACTTCACAATTTTGATAAAAAGGTTAGTGGTTTAGCATCCAGATTCAGTAAAGTTCCAGTTGCATATTCTTAGTTTGTTTTTCTTTGATAATAAGGATGAATCCTACTATATGCTAAGGACAAAGGATTGGAACGCTAAAGAAGCTTTCGCAATGTGTTAGCTGTAAACATATGTTTGTTTTACCCACGCTATCGTGTGCCCATCTTAACTGTTTCCTTTGTCAAACGAGCTTATATGAAGTGATTTAATAAATCAACTGATGACATTGTATATCCTAAGCCAGTTAAACCTAAACAAGAAAGGAAGAAAGGAAGCAAGCAGTGGCTGAGAAAAGCATGCTATCCATGCTAAAAATGATCAGTCAAGAAAAGGTCACGATTGAGACTATAAAAGGTAAAACAAAAGACGTCACCAAGAAAAGTAAGTGCAGTGGGTAGGACACTTTGCAAGAAAGGGCAATGGCAAAGTGACTTAAAGAATTAAAGAAAGGGCGACAAAAGCAGAAACGTCTAGAAGAGCCTTGGAGAAAGATGTCAGCAGGTTAATGCAAGCCGCACAAGATTGTCCAACTGCAATGTTTTAAACTATGGGGATATTATCAAAACAAGAATGACGTGTTGTAAGCAACGATATTTTTAAAAAAGGAAGATTTCTCCCTGCCTACCACTTTAACACCTCCTCCAGCATGTACGTGCCTAATTAGTTGCTAACTTAGCATAGACGGTTTTGAAAGAAGGACTGATGTTTTCTAGATAGACTTATTTAGATGACCCTTACAAGAAGCTACCCCACTCCCTGGTAATATCAGTCAGCGCGAAAGTCGTTTTTCTGAGGCAAGTATGAATGTTGATCATTCTGACTTTAATTTCTTATAGGGTGAGTAATGCTAAGTTACTTTGAGTCAATACCTTAGTTCAGCATGTAAATTTAGCATTTGGACCATAAATAGGATTTGACTTATAATAGTCGGGTTATCGGAGAATTTAAACCAGACCTCAAGCCACAAACAAGGTTCCTCCACAATTGCTTATGTGATTCTTTCGGTAATCGAGTAATTACTCTCCATGATTTAATTAACCATTGTCGATAACAAATAAATTTCGATTAAAATGTGTCTAAAACTTCTTAGTAAGGAATGATCTAGCTTGATTACGCAGGATAATCTCAGAAGAAGAAGTGCTTCAAAGATAATGCATTGAAGAACTTCTGTGAAAGAAGACTGAGAATGTCATAAGGTATGTTTAATTTAAAAAGAAACAATTCACCAGTGAGCAGCGAAGGTTTAGGCAACAACACAAAAAACATGCGTGAGTAATAACGCGACTACTAAAAGAAACTCTAAACCTTTCATTTAATTACGGACCTATGTTTGTATTCAAGATAATTGCTTGCTATATGTTCGGGTACGGCATCCTAATGCTTTATTATTTATCTTTAGTTAGAATTTGTGACTTGTTAAAGGTTAAAATCCTTTGAGTACTTACCGGAGCCGTGACAGGTTAATTATTGAAGGGAAACTGTATGGAAGTCAAATACGTGTACAGGTGGATCTCAAGGGGTTCACCAAACGGGATCTAGATTAACTTGGAAGTGAAGGCTTCATTTCTCTGACGACTTTTACTCTTTTGGTACTACAACTTATGCATCATATGTTTCATGATTAATTCTAGCTATCTTTCTGAAAGGAGTATCACCACGAACATCGCATTTGGCAAAGGCTAAGAAAACTTTCCTAAGACAAAGTCTGGAATTTACTGTTTGATGTTGTGTAGAACCAGGAGCGCAACTAAGGGCTGGAGGGGGAAGTACTCCCTTGCCCTAATCTTGGAGCATAATATTGTGCCCCCTTTGTTGTGCTGCGTGATCATAAATCAGTGGTTACACGGGTCGTGTCGACCACGCATACACACATACACGCACACAAATCTGGACTTTCACAAATATTTCCGACTCGCATCGCGACTAGTTGGATAAACAATCTTGTCCCCAGCACAACCTAGCTTCATTATTTAAATTTATAAGGCAGTCATTTGCGATGGAACACGGTTGCTCCTTTGACAACAGTGCTGAGATTCCGGTTGTTGTGATTGCTTTTGCTGGGAATTTCACGTTTTTAACAGTTAGAAGACTGCAATAGACTTCACAAAAACCTTTTTTCTTTATATGCTTAATAATTTTAACCACCGGCTCGATATGCTTATTGAAGTTTTTAAAGTTAAGGCTTGGATATAATAAGTATATGCTTTTTAACTTTTCTGAGCTTGATTATGCTTATAGGTGTCATAAAAGAAGAATATGTATTAGCCAGTGGGAGTAAGCAAATACGATGGTTGA
>JAAAKL020004088.1:0-21673 GCA_010016065.2 Carybdea cf. marsupialis auct. non (Linnaeus, 1758) | reverse complement strand
TAGAAACTCACGGTTATAAATCGCTAACATCTACTCAAGTTACAGGTCAAAAAACCCACCTGAAATAAAATGCTCCTTAAAGATCCTTGACTTCTCAATTTGGTTTCGGTTAGATCCTCCCTATTATGGCGGTCAACCACTTCGATATTCCTTCTCCACCTAAATGTTGAATTTACTGATCCCTTCGACGTAAACTTGCAGGTATACGTAAAAAACTTCTTTCCCTTCCCTATTCGAGCGGTTACAACATCCGACAACCCCGCAAAATTGAACCCTAGTAGAGCGACGAACACTTTCTCCTACAAATCCGACCATCGACTGCACAAAGATCGCAGTTGTTGTCAAAATCTGTCCCCCAGGAAGAAAAAGCACATGGTTGAAATACCGGAGTAAGAAGAGGAACTTAGACAACAGTGTAGCATTTTCATAGGAGGATTTCCAAGAAACTTTATCATCTTCCAGAGGTGATCGGGTGATATCCCGTACCGGAAATGGCATGGATGATTTCATGTGTGTAGACATTGATTTAAACAAAGATGCAATGGATTCCTTAGTACAGTTTGGTATGTTTTATATATACAACATGTTTTCTCATACAAGTACAGAAAAAGAAGACGGCGACAAATGTAAGGGATTTTTCGACAAAAAGACCTTCTCAGCCAGTTTTGAGTGCTTATTGATCAACTTTGCTTGGTAAAACTTGCCAGACTTTTCTTTGCTTGTCAAGTTTTCTTGCTAAAAGCAAGAAAGAAACTGACTCATACTACAGTATATTTCGAGACTGGAAAAAAACCAATCGAAAACACAAGGGGCTGATGAAAGATGAGCAGACTGCAAACCACGTGAGTACTATGACACATTTGGATTCTTACAAAGGGAGAACGAAGGGCAATTGAGTCGCTGAGAACCGAAATACTTTCCCATGAGGGTGTATCATTTTGTTCAAGGTTTTATGACCCGAAGCCGGATTTTCCTGTACGCACTGGTATACATTCTTAAAATACGTGTTAAACATATCCACTATTTCTTTTTGTCCGTACAGAGTTCATCTTCTATTTAAATAATTTTAGTGATGGTACATTAGATTTTAAGGTGTATTTCTTCTTGATACTTGACCAGAAATCTTTGAGAGTGCGACTGATTTTTGGTAATAAATATCGGTTGTAAGTTTCCTTAATATATTTTATCTCCTTAGTAATTTTTTTTCTTGAGTCGATGATAGATAGTCCATTCAGTACTTGATCCAGATTTCCGTGCCTTCCTCAGGAGATGATCTCTACCTTTCATTTTTTGTTTGATTTCTTTCAAAAGCCAAGGTAATGGTCTAACTCTGATTTCTTTTGAACTTTCGGAACATTTTATTCTATTGTTGGATTTTAAGGA
Organism: Carybdea cf. marsupialis auct. non (Linnaeus, 1758); assembly: GCA_010016065.2. Lineage (NCBI taxonomy): Eukaryota > Metazoa > Cnidaria > Cubozoa > Carybdeida > Carybdeidae > Carybdea > Carybdea cf. marsupialis auct. non (Linnaeus, 1758). The sequence goes on along the minus strand of JAAAKL020004088.1, from coordinate 20,290 downwards.
ACTATTTGACTCGTTTAGGTCGTTCTTGAATTTTTTTTTCCATGGATATTTCTGATGTCATTGCAAAAAATTTTCTTGTTGTATCGAGCATAGCTCCTTGAAATAAATGTCTTTGGCGTATATCTCAAACGGCTTTGCTTTCCAATTATTCATGCCAGGTTATGATCCAGGCCCGTCGCCAGGGTAATGAAAGTGGGGAGCGATTATTAAGTAAATGGGGGGGGGGGGGTAAGAACATGAGGAGTCAATTTTTGCGTGATCCATTAAAGCCCTCTTTTACATACACACAAGGAAGCTGATGACGTCACACACAAGAATTTCACTTAATGCCCCATTCGACGCTTGTGACCTCACATTAAGCCTATGATAAACTGTCTTTCAAAATTTTATCTCTGCTTCTTTAAAGCTAGGAGTAATCAGACTTTAAATTTTTCTTAGTTTCACCTCTCCTATGCAATTGTCTAAGATTTCATAATAAATTTGAATATTTTGTGACTCACATACACCCGATGAATGCCCGAAAGTTGTATAGACAACAGAATTTTCCAACGATTTTGAAACTGTATTTCTTAACAATTATTGAAAATATAAGGATTTCAGGTCAGGTTTTGGAAATCGATAACCTTATAGATGTAAAATGGTATAAACGTCTGCTTGACATTGTCACTTGCTTATCGTACTATGATTCTAATTCCGGCGTTCTTAAACTTGGTGCTTCGTCATCAATATCGCCTCTATTCGAGACAAAAAATATTAGGGCTTGAATTTCTCCGGGGGGCAAGAGACTTTCAGATGGGTTTTGGCCCCATTGGTCCCTGTAACGACGGGCGTGTTATGATCAATTATCCCTTGGGAATAGTTTATTGTTTTTACAATGCAATCTTCATCATCATCATCATCATCAGCGTCCATCAGGTTGAGGGCGACCCCTAGTGACATCATGTTCGATTCTTCTCCAATGTGTTTTGTTCTGTGTCAGATCCCGTAGGTGAGGTAGGTTCCTTCCGTCGGGTTCGTTGCCTACCCCATCTTCTCTTCCCTTCTGTTCTGTATTAAATCCTTTCCAATCCCAAATTTAGTCCTCATCATGTGGCCAAAATAAGAGAGTTTCTGCTTCATGACCATTGCATCAAGTGAGATGGATGGGTTAATCAATGCGATCACTTCTTCATTACGGATTTTGTGTGTCCATGGAATGCGAAGGAATCTTCATCAGCGCCAAAGCTCGAAGGTATTTAACCTGCGCCTGTCATTCATCTTTAGGGTCCAACTCTCTGCTCCATACAGCACCATCGGGAAGACTAGGCTGTTCACTAACATGACCTTGGTGTTGTGGGAGATGTCATGACTTTTCATAATTGCAGTTAACTTGTTCATAGCAGCTCTGCCAAGTGATGGTCGTCTTCGCATTTCCAGTTCACAACCACCTTCCCTATGAATTGTTGAACCAAGGAAAGTGAAGCTATCCATCACTTCAGTGCTTTCCCTCTCTAAGGTGAAGGTTTTCAACATGATCTTTGTCTTCTTCAGGTTCAGCTACAGTCCATGGTTGCGACTGTCTTTGGAGCATGCAAATACGTCGAGGAGCGTGCTTGTATCCTTTGTGATACTAGTTGCCACTTTGATCAATTGTTTAATTCCACAGGTAGGAAGGATTTTTAATATGTTTTTCATTCCATTTTCATTCATTCCAATCTGCATATAAATATATATATATATCATTATATATATATATAAGTCATTAAACATAAAGTGCTTGGGGCGCTGGCCAGGTTCGAACCCAGAATCTCCCACACCGAAAGCGAAGACTATACCATTGCACTAGATAGTACAATAGTAAAGTCGACAATCTGGCTAGTTATATATATTTATATATATATATCGGTCAAAACATTCATGTTGGTGCCTTTCCCGTGAATAGCTTTGATATCATCAATCTTACTTGTTATACCATTTATTCATGTGAAACACTTAAAATCCTTTAGCATCCGCAAACTGACTTAGATCACTAAATTATTGTCCAAGACATGTTTAGATGTCCCTAGCGATGATCAAAAGTAAGTGCAGGATGAATCTTGGCCTTACCTACAATTCTTGTTGCTGTTTGTATAGCCACATAGACTAGGTATGTAAAGAGATTTCCGCAGTGTCCCTTGATTGCGATAGTTTTATATTTGATTTGACTCCAGCCAGTAACGTAAATAATAAAAATATAATTCTGAACTCGAACGCCATCTTCTGTTCGATACATCCAAACGACAATGGAGTAGGCGACTATAGGTCTACATTTTGTGTACAAATTCTGTCTCCAATTAAGATGTCTTATTTCTATTAACAACAACATAAATCTCAGTAGAGTACTTAAAAGCAAGCATAATGATGGTTGAATCAGTTTGTTAACTTGATAATTGTGTTTTTCAGTCCCGTGCAATTTTCTCAACGATAACAAATTTCAAGACAATGCTTAACAGCATAGGCAAGGGCAGATATTCCTGATAGACTCCAGCCTTAATCTCAAACCAGTCTATAAGCTGTCTGTCAATGACTACTGCACCTTCTGTGTTATTACAATTTTCTTCAATCATCTTGACAATCAATTGTAATAGAAAGAAGCATGTTCAGAGTGTTTTGCGCCAGATGGTGTCAAATGCAGAAGCGTTTAAGTCCACAACATGAAAATTGGAGTTTCACCTTCTGCTCTTTTACTTTTTCCATTAACTACCTGACAACAAAAATGGCGTCAACAGTTCAACGATCTTGTCTAAAACCGAACTGTATATTGTTCAATTTCGCCTCAATCCTTTGTTTGGCTCAATAAATCAGGATTTTGCAGAACACTTTTCCCGTGATGGAAAGTTGAGAAATAGCCCTGTAGCTTACTGGGTGTAGATTGTCACCCTTCTTGTAAATGAGGGTTAATAGTATTCTAGCCCAGTCTTTCGAGGTTTTTTATGTTCGCAAACCAAGTTGAATATTCTCTGTGGCATTTTGAGCATTGGTTCACCTCCGGCTTTTATAGCTTCAGAGGGTACATCTTCGGCTCCTGGTGCCTTACGCCGTTTCTTTAATTTTTGTTTTCTTTTATCGCAATCTCAAATCACCATCTTTAATGAACTGACGGTCTGATACGCAGTCTGATATTGCTGGCGTAGATATCGCCAGAGTCGCATGCTCTTGAATTTTTGACTTTTGCTTTGAGTCTAATTCGAGTGAAGATGTAGGGACCGTGAGTCAAGTTGATTGAACATTGATCTGTCTGGAGAGAGCCAAGAAGCCCTTCATTTTGGTTTGTGTCTAGGTGTTTCTGTTGTCAAGGTTGTTTACAGAACAAAATTGCAATACGTTATTACCTCTGCCATTGAATGCACTCAAGCCATATTTATCAACAAGTTCAGAGCAGTTCGCATGTATATTATTGTCCACTTTTGCGTTAAATCCTTCCATGAGAATGATACTGGTCTTTATGTTTATTTTTTGTATTATTATTATTATTTGTAAATGATCATAGAACTCTTCAATAGTTATCTCATTCTTGTGCTATCAGGAACATATACTTGTATGATTGTGATTTCGTGAGATATTTAAAGATGACACTGATGAAGGTTTATGAGTGTATTCCATAGTCAGTAAAATGTTAAAGAAACCTTTTTAACAATGAGTCCAACTAATGGTCTTCAGATACTGCCTTTTGTCTGGGAGTGTTATACTATGCATCCTTGTTGCTCGAAAGCTTTTTAAGCATCGGTGTTCCAATGCGTCTCAGCCACACCTAGAACCATCGGGTTGTATGTCACCATTTCGCCAATCAACTGCTCAAGCTTCCATCTTTATTCAAGGTTCGCACATTCCATGTAGCAATGGAAGTGAGAGAAGAGAAGCTCCTCTTGACCAGCTGCTTTATGGCATCCTCTCTCTTACGCGTGCCCAGGAATGAGGGCTGTAAAGTTTGTCATGGAGGGTGAATTAGATGAATACTTGGGCAGTTGCAAGGACTTATCAAGGGCGTTATTACAGGGGCACCAACTTTATTTAGTTGGGCGTTGGCTCGTGAAGAGAGTTAATCTGCCTTTTGACAGGTTTTGTTCTTGGCCCTGTGGGGTTGCTACCCACTCTCCTCGCACCCACTGAAGTGTGCAGGGGAAGGCCGGTTTAGTCGCCGACCACTCAACCCGCGGTAAGTGGTACTAGGTTGTATGGTACCAGGACCAAATGCGATGGGCCCTTGACCTGAGGGGAATAAATCTATCAAACTAACTGAGGAGACTAATAAAAGTTTCAGTTTACGACTCAAAGTGGCACAGTGCAAGAAATGTATTATGTTTGGTATACCATAGACCTCAAAATTATCCCTTACATCAAAAACACAAGTGAAGCCATCAAAAGAATCCTCAAGCAACAGAACATCCAATGTGGTACTTGTGTGTTCTCAAGCAACACAACAACCAATGTGGTACTTGTGTGTTCTCAAGCAACACAACAACCAATGTTTCTTCTTCACAGTCTCCACCTTACGCAAGACATTATCAAAGCCCAAGGACTATCTACCAGCAGAAGATGCCAATAACATTGTCTATATTAACTAACATATTGCTATAGATCACCAAGTTATGATCGTCAACTGACCTGTAGTTGTGTTTTGCAAGCGTTAAAACAGTGCTCTATCGAGGTTTCGATCATACTATCTGTCGTATGGTAAAGAGAATTATAATTTCTGACTATAGAAAATGCCTGAATACATCTCTCACCTCCTCTCCCCGTAAGGAAAAATAGTGGTGATGTTGATTTTGTATTACCTTAGGAAAATCCTAGGATCCCGCCACCTCTGATCAGAAATTGAGTCAGAAGATAGGGACAAGAACGAGGAAGTGGCAGTGAAGAATGGAAACAAGACTTCTTTTTCGATTTTTATTCAACTTCATGGCAAAATTTTGTTGCAAAAACTCTCCTTAGTTACATTTATCCGTCCAATATGTAGCTTATTTTCCCGATAGCCCAATCCGTTGAATAACACAAGCAACAAATGAAGAAACTTCGACTTCGATTTGAAACTTAAGCAACTCAAGTTTTAGCTAAAATTCCAAGTTTCTTATGGAAATAGTGGATGAAGCTGAACAAAAAGCCCAAATTGATTTGATGGAAGAGAGTCGCATAACAGCTAACAAGTCAGAAAGATCTATCTACATAGTTCCATTTATGAAGACCGTAAGTTAGTTTTCAATTTGGTTCCGAATTCAGGATGTTAATGTCACACGTTACCCAACAGCTGCACATTGATTCAATGCAAATTTAGAGACCTGGTGAATTTATTGATACAGCTTACTCTATCTATCATGTGTTCATTTTTCAGAAATAGACCAAATTTTTGGTTAGTACAAATTTATCAAGTAAAGCAACGACGTAAATACAGAAAATATTTAACGTTCCACAAAGAGTACTGTCCTTTTTGTATTGTTATTATCCGAAGTTTTTATACATTAAGACATTATGAATCTTTGCATGTAAGTGAGTGAATTTTGTGTTACGATTGTGTTCGATTTACAAAGAGAAATTGCCTAAGCCTGTCAATCTAGGCATTCACTGATTAGACTCCCCTGAATGTTTCAATCCTAGCCTGGCTCTGAGCAAGACCCACTCTGAAGATCATGCAGATACCGTAAAAAAATTGCGATAGCGGCGGATCAATTTCTCGGTCCGACATGCCATCAAGTGCTTCTCAAAACGAAATTGCATACATTAAGGTGGGAACAAGACTTCAGGAAATATTAAGATAATATGGCTTGTTATTCACTTCATGTACTATGGACAGCAGGCCTGAGTATTTGTATTTTTATATGGAAAATGGCACTGATGAACCTAATAGCGAAACGAAAAAATTAGGTTGCTGGTGATAGTGAGCATTTGGGATCGACTTCCCGGATCTTCGAAATATTGCACTATTGAGTGCAGTGTAAAGTCTTAGTTTTCGGTGTGGGAGATCCTGGGTTCGATCCCCGCCAGCGACGTACGCATTTCATGTTTATTGAGTTCTGCACTATGTATTTCATTATTGCAAGAGCCTCCTTTAATGCAGAGCTGAAGATTTTCTCGAAATCTACCAGGCCTTGTTTTCGACTCGTCCCATCAACTCTATCTATTCTGCGCACTCCCGTACAAATGTTTCGTTTGCTATTCAAGACAAGATTGGCCACGACAAATATCTGGGCTTAGTCCGTGTATTTACTTTACAGACTAATCGCCATGCTTTGTTCCGTATTTTATTTAAAGACGAGCGTTTTTCATTTTTAATTTGCGCGCCAAAATCGGTTGTTGTTGATATTACCTCATTTCCATTACCGTAACCTCCTTCAGGGGCGCAGTGTAGATGGTCGTTTTTCAACATCAACACCAGGGTGAAAAGCATGAAATGTTTAATATAGGTATGTTGTAGTACAGGTACTTGATCAGCTGGAATCCGTGCTCAAAAGCGCAATTTTCATTTTTGGGGTGTAATAGTTTAATGGTAAAAGTCAACAAATAAGTGAAATTATTCCATTGCACCGGATGGAAAGAGTGGATTTACTACGTTAAAGTCGCAGTATACCGGTTCTTTCGCAAGGTCACATTGCTATATAGGGGGACCTGCGCGAAGAGGCCTAGAAAATAGGCGCAGTTTCTTTCCCTTTGTAGGTGATTCTCATCGTTACTGTCAGCCCCAGCTCAACAGGACCGTTATAGTTACAGAGAAAGCATGGGCTCAAAGCGAAAGGCTCTTATAGTTGGTGCAGGCATGACAGGATCTTTTACGGCTTATCAACTTCGCGAGAGGTTCAGTGACACAATTGGGGTGTCGATATGGGAAAAAAGTCGTGGTGCTGGTGGCAGAATGGCCACCAACAGATATGCACAGAAGGAGGGCCTAGCCTGTGACTACGGGGCTCAGTATATAACTGCGACACCCGAATTTCAAGAGAAGCATTCAAGGTACATGCCGTGTATATATATTTCATTATTTGTCTAAGATCAAGAATTAGAGCATTGTTTTATTGTATACAAGATATCCTCCAGTACGTTAGCTGCTAGAACCTAGACCCTAGTATAGCCGTATAGTCTATAGATATCTGATAACTAGTATATCTAATATAAATATCCCATTGTCGATTCAATACCATGTATTATTAACAGTTCGTAGTCTACTAGAATGATGGCTGATATAATAGGCTTTGTTACATTCGTAGAATCCTCGATTGGGATTGTTCAGCATTGCGAAGGGTCCAAAATACCACCGTTTACCACTTGTTTGAACTGATATTGAATGATCATTTCTAACCAGCTTTTTCGGAGATATCCTGTACCTGAAGACATCATGTGCTAATTCACCTTAATTTTTTCAGGTGATAGGTTTCTTCCATCCTTTAACTAATTGTTTCCCTGTATGGCTGATCAGTAGATAGCTGATAAGTATGTATTTATTATCTGAATCAAATCACTTACTACTTTTCTTCTGTGTTCCTCAAAGATACTACAGTGAGATTATCAATGCTGGAATCTTCAAGCCATTTGAGGGACATATCTATGGCAAGAACCGTTTTGATGCACCAGGGAATAAGAACTTTGTTGTTCCAAATGGAATTAATGCCATTGCTAAGTACTACCTTAAAAAGGCTGGTAAGTTATCTTTTAACAGAATCATCTAAATCCTTTTGAGCTGGAGACATACAGCTCAGTTTTAGTTTGCCATTTAATAAAATGCCAAGTTAACTCATTCACGTTTTTATGACTTTGGTGCAAAAAGCTTTGAATGCGAAAACAAAGGAAGCTTGTGTACCCCTTGATGCTCGAACCAAAATGTAACATTTTGAAAGGAGAGACTTCATAATAAAAACTGCTTTATAGCAAGTGATCTATTTGAGATATCAAAGAACTTTTACAAGAAAAGTTAAGCAATACAGTAAACTTCATGTTTATAAACTTTGTTTACTAAAAATAATCAGTTGCTGCAGAGGGCATAACTATCTAACAGTCATCAATTGTTGATGGTTCCCTTCAAAGCAGTGGGGGTGAGATAAATAAATCCCTTTGTATCATCCTTTTAGGAACATGCTCCACCAAAATATCATGGTTTCCTCCATACCCTCTTCTCACTACAATTTCTACATTGACCATTCATTGTTTGAGAAAACTCCAGCCAGTGTCCACAATTTGGCCAACTGTTCTGTCTTCATTTGAAACTTCATTCCGTATTTAGTGGCCTTAACTGGCAGACACTGATGAAAGCCAAGCCTTCCCCTAAATTTAATTGGCTGAATCAAATGAAATACTTTATGAAGCTGGTAGGTTTCTAAAGACTTACAGTTTGCAGTGCCTACAATGTCTTTGCCGAGATATAACTTATTGTAATCTCGAGAACCTTTCTGGGCTGTGATAGCCCATTTGTTAACACAATGGGCTGAAAGTTTTTTAAACTAATGATCTACATCAACTGGTTGATCAAAGGCTTTCCACTCTTCTCTGTTGTCCAGAAGGTAAATAAACAACACTCCTGTATATTAGATTTTGATATACAGAGTGGTTTCTTCACACATAGCTGCTTTGAAAAATGAACGATCTTGATAGAACGTGACTTTGTTCGTCTCAATCATAAACAGTTCACACAACTCAGCCAGAATAATCTGATGGAGCAAGTAAAGTTCCCTTTTACTGTCATCTGATTAATATGCTGGGCCAACTTCACAGTCAAAAGCAATATGCTTTGTGCATTTATCTGTGAATATTTGATGCCATAAATAACAATCAAATCCATCATCATCTGATTGAGAATTTGTGCCATCATTGGTGACTACAGATTATAATAAAACTTCAAAGACATATTTACCTGTGGACTCAATTCCTGATCTGTAAAAATTTTGAATAGTACTTCTTCTACACTCCACATACTTAATATATCACAATTCTCGTGCTCTGTTTCAAAACTTTGATGAAACAGGACCAATTGCAAGCAAGGGCACAACAACGAACTTTGACAGTCAATTTCTCAAGATTTTGCTACGGCCACCTGTTATGTTCTTGGTACTGTTTTGAAGCTCGGCCAATGATTAATTCCATTATTTTATTGGATTGTAGAACAAAGCCTTTCCTAATTTGTTAACATGGCTTTAAAAGAGAGTAGTTCCTATGCCAACTGTAGTTGCTAAAACCATTAGAACAAAGAAATTGCACATTCACTATAGGCACTAAAAAGGTCAGTAGCTTTTCCTGCTGTTACATCTGTAGTCCCTACAAATGTGAATGAGTTAACATAAAACATGACAAGTAATCATATCACACTTTGGTTTTATTCTGAATTGTAGTCGGAAAGTTTTATGAAATGTTTCAGTCCCATTATGCAATTTCTATCCAGTGTATATGAAGCTGCTTATGTTGTTTTAGAATGCTTACACTTTGAGTGCAGGAGTGCCTACTTGGCAGATTATTGTAGGGGAGTAGCATAGGCAAAGTTTGGCATTTACAGCAAGGAAATGGAGATTGTTCCATTCAATATAAAATGAGTTATGGAATTGCAGGTGAATGTGATATACTATTTTATATACTCTTTCTGATATTGGTTTGTATTTACTAGCTCGAATGGCTTTGGATTTCTAGCCTCTCCTTATCTTCAGAGAAACATATGTGGAGAAGAAGACCCGTTGCCCTCAAAGTCTCCTCTACAGGTTCACTGGTACTGCTGAATACATAGGGTAGATGTCCTACATTCACATACTGCCACTTGCTTGAGGCTATTACTCTTGACCTCACATTTGCTGGAACCTACTTACTTTGCAATATGCCTTGATGACTCTTGAAAATACCCATGGGGCTAGAAATAGAGGTGGTCTTGCAAAATTTAAGCTGTAACCAATTTTCTTCTGATAGGGTGCACAAATAGTTAAATTAGCACTTTCAATGGCCTAAACACCAACAACTTATACTATTTTTTGGTTCAGTTTGTGGTTTAGGCATCCAGATATTGACAGATGATAACAATTTTGTGATACAAAAAGTGCTTCTTGCTTAATCAATTTCATCAACCCCACATTTATCTTTTCGCAAGTCAGTTATTTTCACAGTTCATCTGTACCTTGGAGATCTTTTTAGATCATTTAAGTTGTCTTTCTAGTGCTTCTGATGCTGGCACTTGTTTGTTAGTGCAGCAGTCTATGATCTATAACTTGAACAGCCTAGAAAGAACAATTTTTTGATCGTTCAATGTCTTCAATAATGGTGAACTGATAGGCACATTTGTGATAATGAGTTCTAAGGAGCCTTTGACTCTGAACAAACCTGTAAAGATTTCTATGATAAAATCCTTTCTATGGATTGGGCAAATTGATTACATCTTCAAATGATTGTTTACAAGGACTGCTTACTTAAATTTTCAAAAGAGGGTTCCACAGAACTTTATTATGACCTTCCCTCCACCAATGTAAGTACATTACAGAAAGTAGCCACCTACTCCATCATCTCATGAAAATTAGGGGGTTGTTCAAAAATGTATAGATGTTTTAATGACCAGATTTCATATTTTCAAACATTTTTCCTAAATGGAAGTCTTAATGCAACATGTAATAGTAGATTATCTCAGATTCCCCTACCATATCATCATTGACACATTACCAAGGGTTTAATTATTAAGGGGCCCAAGTGTCAAAGTGACTAAGCCAGCAGTTGTGGCCTTAGATTCATTGCCCTCTAAACAATACCAATAGATCAAGCTTACTATCTCAGGCCAAACCTTCTTCTGATTTTTTTCAGAGCTTAGTACAATGCACAATCATATTGAGTGAACTGAAAAAGTACTTCACACAGTAAACTGTTTGGAGGGATGGGCATCCCTACCCTTTTGTTTGGGGCAGGCCCTGTTCAGAGTGATTTTATTATGCCCCCATTCCATTGAAGAATTTTTATAAAAAGAGAACCAAAATACAACCCAAAAGAGGTCCAATCTACTTTGTTCTAGTTTTGTTGTAATAGGTGTTGAATAAGTAGGGTGTGTTAGTATCTTTCAAAAATTGATTACAGTGGGGTGGTTGGGGGTTACAATAAATAGATTCATGGGATTTTATCATTATGTGAAATGTAAAGTGAGGAGGGAAAGAATGAAATATGGAGTGATAACAAATCTTAATTAAATTCTGCTTTTTTTTTGTAGGGGGGGGGGAGAGCATGAGCAGACTCAATTCTTTTCCAGTCAAATGAGAGATGCTTGATTTAAGCAAGAAATCACTGCTTGCTAGATCCAAAATTGAGAGGCACATTATGATTCAATATTTTTGGAATCTTAAAGCAATCATTGTTTTTGTTAGTATTAGAATAACCACCGGTCTACCAGCCTTTCTTTGTCAACAACTACACACAGGTGTTTGTCCATAATCTGTTTTTCAAATTTGGCTGGAAATAGGATATGTCATGTTGTGAAAATCTTGTACACAAAATGTTTTTGTTTTTCATGATCTCAGGTTGTGAAGTCAACTATGGACGTTTATGTGAGATAATCAACTTTTCCCATGATAATTCTAAGTGGAATGTATCATCAAATGATAAGTCATTTTGTGAGAAGGCAGATTCACTAATTCTCACAATGCCAGTGCCACAAATACTGAAACTGAAAGGTGATATTTCAAGGCTCCTAGAGCCACATAAAAACAATCTGGAAAAGGTTCAATACTCAAGCAGATACTCGCTTGTATTGTATTATGATCAATGGAATGTAGCAAACATACCATGGACATGCAACTATGTGGAAGGAGACAACTGTGTCATTTACATCTCTTTAGATGCACGAAAAAGACAACAAGGTGAGATTTTTTCATATCTTACTAATTGACTTATGTGTCAGATGCAAGTTGTAGCTTTGAATGATTCTGGCCCATGTAATGTCAAAATGTTGCAAGGGGGAAAGCTTGAGTTTGAAAAGCATGGATTTAAGATAATAGTTTTAGCCTTTTGTGCAGTTCTACTCTCCAGGAAACTGACAGAAAATATCCAGCATGGATAAAACGTTACACAATTCTAGTTCAACATATAACCTCTTAGAAAAAGTAAATTTTCACTTATGTCGACCACATTCAGCTAATTTTTTCAGCACATTTTAGTTGAAGATCCAAACTAAGTAACTGTATGGAAACAATCACAAACTTGGGAACCATTTGTTATAGATACATCCATAGTCACTAATTTTGTTTCTAGAAGGTTGTTCTTAATGATTATTTATCAAAAACCTACAATCTATGCATGTTGTACTGGCATCATCATTTTAATAATCCATTGTTTCTTGTCATTTTTATTATTGTATTATTTATTATGTTTATTTAGTTTTTAATAATGGGACCTGAATGTAATTCTTATGTGCCATGACTACAAAGGGCCCTTGCCATTTTCTTTAGTGTTTAGTCATTGCAAATGATGCTAATAAATGCCCAATTAAGTGATTCACTACTTATACTTTATGCAGTGTTTATGCATAAATTAAATTATGCCTTTTCTGTAATAGATATACATATGGGTAATGTGCGGCACAAGAAATAATTAAACAAGAGGCAAAATGCATTTGAAAAACAAATCAATTTCATCACGCATTCCCAATATATGTTTATTGAAGTTGCCTTGCATCAATGATATTATGATGTCATTAGGTGAACAACACGTTTATACCAAAATTCACAAAATTTCAGCAATAGTTATTGAACTTTGTGATCAATGTGAATTCATCGAGGGAAGGTGTGTCAACCAAAAGTATCTCAACAGCGCCGGTCTACTGACAGATGTGTAGCCAGAACCCCCAGGGTGCAAACCACAGTAGGGATCATTCTACAGTTCAGAAGAGAAAGTTAGGGAAGGGTCACTTGGAGAGGAAACCCAAGATAAATTGGCCTTAGGCAAATGATGCAGCTAGTTATGAGAAGTTTGACTTGGAAGTAGCAAAGGTGGCATCCAGCCATAAAGGAAGACCAGAGCAGAAGCTGGAGATGCTAGCGAAAGTCGTGTATAGAGAGGGGAAAGAGAGATTTGGACTAGCTGAGAGAAAACCTGCAAGGGAGATAGAAATAGTGCACCCATCAAGAAGGGAAAGAAAATTGCAGAGATAAAGAAAGAAAAGAAGGCCTTAAAAACAAGATGGAGGAAAGCGAAAGTAGAAGGAAGAAAAGGGTTGCAACAACTTTATGAGGAGGTGAAGAAAATGCTGCAGGAAGAAATGAGGAAGGGGAGGAGGGCGAAGAAGAAAAAAAAGAAGGAAGAGTGTAGAAAGCAATTTGTGAAAGATCCATACAAGCTTGCAAAAGGACTGTTTACCGAAAGTAAAAGTGGGAAGCTACAGTGTTCAAAGGAAGAACGGAGAGGACATCTGAGGAATGCGTACAGTGATGAACGCAGAGGAGGAGGATATACCATTTCTGCAAGGAGTAAAAGGACCAAAGAAACCTGGAGTAGCATTTGGCATTGATGACTTTAAGAAAAAGGAAATTGACATTTTTATTAAAAAGACTAGAGCAAAGAGTTCGTCTGGTAATGATGGAATTGGCTACAAAGTTTACGAGACGTGCCGACAACTACAATTACAACTTTTCATAAGATAAATGTGGCAAACTAAAGATGTGACTGAGCAGTGGTGCATTGCAGAGGGTTTTCACCTGCCAGAAGAAGAGGACTCAAAGGAGTTAGGACAATTTCGCCAAATCTCGTTGTTACACAGCGATGGAAAACTCATGTTTGGTGTCATCGCCAACAGAGCCATGAGCTATGTACAGAAAAATGGTTACATCAACGAGTCAGGAATATCCAGAATACCTGGATGCGTTGACCATTCTTATACAATATGGGAAAGTATTCAGCAGGCAAAGAAGGAAAAGGAGATGTTGTAATTGTGTGGTTGGATGTAGCTAGTGCTTACAGTTTAGTACCACAGGAGATGATTCAAAATGCAATGGAGTTCTTTTGGATTCCAAAGCCAGTGCAAAACATGATTATGAAATAATACCATCCATTCAAGATGCAGTTCACCACAGGTACAGATTGGCAACGGCTAGAGTTTGGTATTCCTGCAGGGTGCACAATATCAGTAATATTGTTCGTCCTGGTAATGGAAATGATTCTAGGATCAACAAATTGTACATGTGACTTGCTAAAGACACCACTCCGAGCGTTCATGGATGATGTAACAGTTCAATCAAAAACCCCGGAAGGAGTGAATGATGTGCTAGCTCAGCTGGATAGGCTGATTGATTGTGGGAGAATAGATTTCAAAGCCAAGAAGACAAGGAGTGTGACATTCAAGAATGGAAAGCAGAAAGAGGTGTTATTTAAGTTCGATGGGGAGGTAATTCCAACGGTGAAAGAAAAACCTGTTAAAAGTCTGGGAGGATGGTATAAAGCCACAGTGAATGACAGAAGCCAAGGTGCAGTGATTCAAAAACAAACTAACGAAGGGCTGAAGGTAATAGAAAAGATTGAGCTGCCTGCGAAATTCAAATGCTGGTGCGTGCAATATGGTTTGCATCCCCTTTTACTGTGGCCTCTTCAGATGTATAAAGTGCCAAGGACATGAGTAGAGCGAATCGAACGGTGTGGAGTCTATATAAGAAAGTGGTTGTGATTACCAAAGGAGCTAAATAACACAGCAATATTTGGAAAGGAAAGACAGTAACAATTACACATTGCATCAATTGTCGAAGAATATAGAGCAGGAAAGGTTCGGACAGTGATAATGCTTCTCTTCTCCCGTGACCCGGAAATCAGAAACAATCCATGGGAAGTTCGAAGTGGGAAAAAGTGGAATGCGGAAGAGTCAACAGACAATGCAATAAGAACTCTATAGCATTCAGATATTGTTGGGGCAGTACAAGGGACAAAAGAAAGTTCGGCTTACAAAATGTTAAACCATTCTGTGTGAGCAGCAATAGGTAGAAAAGGGATGCAGCGGTTTGCGAGATCAGGAGAAGTAGTATCTTCATTTGGTACAATGCAACCAACATGGCTAGCGCGTACACTGGAAAGAGTTTGTTGTGAACCAGAAACTCGGATGGAAAGAGACGTGGAAATGGGAGCAAGCAAGAACAACCTTTTAATCAAGTCGACGTATGATGTTATTCCAACACCAGTCAACCTTATTCGTTGGAAGCTGGGCAATAAGAAATGTCGTTGTGGGAAAAGAGGAACGCTCAGGCACATCCTGTCGAATTGCCATCTTGCACTTGAGAGATACACCTGGCGACACAATCAGGTATTGAAAGTAGTTGGAAAGGCTGTTGCGGCATAAGATTAAGAAGTTTAGTGATGGAGAACTGCCCAAAGTGTAAAAGATGAGAAAGATGAACTTTCACAAAGCGGAGACAACAAGCATGTCAAGGAGTCATTAGAAGACAGTAAGCATTGATGAGAGATGGAAAGGGCAGTGGAAAGTTGAGGTAGATGGCCAGAATACCTTGGTCTTTCCACTTGTTTTAACAAAACAGCGACCAGGCACTGTAGTGTGGAGTGATGAAAGGAAAGTGGAATTGTTTTGGAGTTTACAGTGCCGTGGGAAGAGAATCTCGCACGTGCAGTCAAGAAGAAGGCTTACTGGAATTTGCAAAATCTTTATTATTCAATGGCTTTTAAAGTAATCTAGCAAACGTAACTGATGCAACCACGAGATTTCAGGTTACCATGTGCGCTGGTAAAGACGAGGAATCTTTCTTTTTCTTGTTACGCTGTTCTACCATTTAAGATTAGAGGCTCGACGTGTGTCACATCAGCGTGAAGTTGTAATTTTGTTGTTCACGTGTATCCTGGAAATTGTACGTGGCTTTGTTTATTCACACCAAGTTGTCTGAACAATATGAGCCGACTTTGACGTTGACGTTATGTGACGTTTATCAACTCACTCTCTTTGTGAACATGGTATTAGCTGCTGGCATTGCTTTCTGCAGATAATCATCTTTGTAGGAATGAGGTTATTGCAAATGCTTCCGTTTTCAAGTAACTTTGACAAGAATATTTGTATAGAAATTAGAAATTTTAATCATATATTCGTAGGAATGACTATTCTCAATATTTCTTCTGAGGCGTATCACTAGATAGTACGAGTCTGATTTTTATCTTGAAAAAAATCATGAAGGTTACCTCTATTTATTGTTACCACAATATACTTACAATAGTTATTGATCAGTTGCAAATACTGGTCAATGTACATCAATTGGTACTGATTATAAATGTCTAATATGGCAAGAATTTATATCTGATGTGTTTCGTGGGCAGAAATTGTATAGCATAAACAATTTCATGTTTGAGAGCATGAAATCTTGCTGTGCTGGATATAGGAAGTCAAACCTACCTTAAGCATGCCTGCCACGATCCCGGAGGTACTGTGCTCTGTCATCTGCCCTCGTGTATTTGGAAACTATGTTTCAAGAGATATGACCGAGAGGGGACTGCAAGCATGAATAGATGGTCATTCGAAGGGGAAAATTAACCCCGTTCCTCATGGTGGCTTCGGCCTTAAACAGGGTGAAATTAATGAAAAAGTAAAAAAGGACACTTTCTGGAAATTCAATGGCTGTACTTATGTAGGGGTGGCTTCAGTTGCTTCGGATAGTTGAGGTGCCAGAATCCTGTCGAATCTCTGTTATCTGACAAAGAAACCCTCACACAAGGGTAGTAACACATTTTTTGCCACCAAGTGTGCCCCCGCAAGAGAATAACATGTCTTAGTTGACGCATTACTGAGATTCTACTTTATGATCATCCTACCCATCGGCCCCGGCATTCAATTTTTAAATGATGAAATAATGGCTTTTTCAATACAGGCTACGAGTTCGCAAGGTCACCACCAGCTTCAGATCCGGCCGGTCAACGGAAAAGGTTGCTCATGTAGGCTACACGTGTTACTGAAACTACTTTTTGTTATATGATCTTTAGTTTTTACTTCGTGATCTATTTACCTGTTTATTGGCAATGCAATCCACAAATCATATTCTTGCTGAATATTGCAAGTATCTTTGAATGGGAATTAATAAACAACTGATAATATCTATACTTTGTATCACGCTATAAAATCTTTTGTGTGCCAAATCATCATCATTTCTGTCGCGTGACCTATTTGTTGGCAATAGAATGAGTCGTTGAGTTGGCTTCATTCTCGTGTAACGGGCTGTTTACTGTAAAAGGTGGCATATGAACTGATTAAGAAAAAGCAATCAGGCAGACAAGCCTGTATGACAACGGAGACTGTATGATATCATGAGTTGGTGGCTACTAGCTTCCTCTTAATGTTACGTTTCTCCAGATGTTTGTAAAACCATGCCATTTCGTTACCTAAGACAGTTTTGTATCTTTACATGCTAAGAAGGAAGTGATGGTATGATTCACAAAATATTGCAGTTCTGTCATGTGAATACGATAAAGAACAGGTACTCAACACCTCTCATGTCCGTAGATGAAGCCCATGTACTGCGTTTCCTATTTGCTGTTTTAGTATTCTTTATTTGGTCAAGCTCAAATATCCAATGTTGATTAATGTTGATGTGTTTCTCTATTCGTACTTGATAGCTGGTCAAAGCAAAGACGTTAGTCCATACGAATGTACGCCAGCTGTTGGTGTCTTAAATGCTAGTTGTTCGAGTAAACTGTAAAATCCCTTCCAACATAGCGGTAACAACCCATAAGGGCCCAACTGTATACCGTGTGATATGTTCGGGTGTCAGAAAGAGGCGACATTTCACTAAGGTGGATTTCTTAGAAACGACGGTTTTTCCCGAAAACTGACATTGCGATATGCAGCAAACGAGGTGTGATGTTATGTGTACAGTACGAGGGTTATTGTAACTACATTCAAAACAACGCTGTCCTGTAGCAAAATTTATCAGCCCTAATAAGGAATAAGTATACCGTTGCAACTGATACTCCGACTAAATATCTGAACCTAATTAGAAAGTCTAGGATCCAGAAAAGGATACATAGTTTGAAGCACCTTACGAATATTACCTAATCTGCTTTCCTTTCGTTGCGATGATTTCTTTGAGTATCGACGGAAAATATGGGGATGTGTTTAAAGTAGATGATCTTTCCCGGATCTTTGTATTTCCAATCAGATTTTTTTGATTACAAGTTTACTGGAGATCAAGCATCAGTAGTAATTTAGATTTGTACGAGAGGACCTTTGGTGAGTTGCTGGAGATGATTTACGTCTTTGCGCTTCACAAGCATTCCTTGCGTATTTTTCTGTGTTTTCACATCTTTATTTGTCTTTCCCCATAGACCCAAGAAACGGAATGTCTGTTGTGGTTCACACATCAGTACCGTTTGGTATCAAACACTTAGAGGATGATCTTACAACTGTAGAACCAATTATTCGAGAAAGTGTGCATAAGATCATGCCAGAGTTGCCTGAGCCGTCCTTCACCAAGTGTCATCGATGGAGGTATTCTCAAGTATATAAGGGCTTCACAGGTTCTCCTGGTAGTCTAGTAATACACGAAAATCCGTTACTGGTTTTAGGAGGTGATGGATTTTCACAATCAAATTTTGATCACTGCATTGAGTCTGGACTATCAATTTTGAATTACTTTTAATCGTCTAATTTGGGAAACTCAATTCTGCTATAGATAAGAGAGAGACTTAGTTTGGTACTGATAGTTTGAGGTGACTTGGTGAATTTTTTAGCATTTAATGAGACTTAGACTGAAAGTCTAAAAGTAACCCATTTTCTTTTTTGAAACATTCAATTAACATTATCTTCTTAGACCAAGTATAAGCTCTTCGAGTCACGGTGACTTTATGGTCCGACTGATGACCCATTATTTGTGGGCTCAAAGCCTGGTCGAGTCGTTGCATTCACTGTCGCATTCTATTATTCTTCATAATGACCACGATGTTGCACCCTTTAGAAAGGTTCGTTCCTCCACAAAAGCGTTGATTTTTGTTGCCTTGCATGTTTAATCCGTTATCAGGGTAGAAAAAAGGGAAAGTCTTACTTACGAAGTAACAGTTTGTATTCCCACTTTACCAAGACCGTATTAAGAGAAGAATGCCACGCCATAGTTTTATAACAATAACCTGTTCGACGTGAAATGTCAAGTAGACGAAATGAACTTTGCTAAAACCTTCCAGGTACCTTAAGCACTAAAGCTATAGCTAGTCAAAGTGGGAGGATGAGTAGTAGTAGTTGTAGGAAGTCTAAATGAAGAGCCACCTGGCCTTTTTTCAGGACTACGTCCATAATTTTGGTACGGTCAGGCTTGTTGCTGATACACGAATAATACTTGAATGGTAAAATGGTGGTCACACGTGCCTAGCATTAGTTAGTCGGATATTTAATTATTTATGTAATCATCTTTACTCCTGCCTGGATACCAAGACGCAATATACCATTTCCACCTCTATTTCGCCAGTCGTTTTACTCATAATTTATGGCACATTGTGTTCCATGAACTTTCTTTTAGTACCAGTATTCCTATAGGCGACTCGTTTCCTTGAGTAGAGATGTCTCCCTATCGGCACACCAAGGGCGCCTTCTTTCAGGACATGCAAGTGTTGCATTTAAAGACAACACAATTACGATTGTTAATTTGTACATTTGTAGGTATTCTGCTATTATTTAAATATGACAATGTACTGAACTAATACTGAGTTAGAAAATCACATTTTCGCTATGCTGCAGATTACTTGAGTGTAGGTATAACTCAAAGATGCAAAGAAAAGGAAGCAGAAAATTTCCTTTCGACAAATATTACTTAAGCAGAAATAAAAATTTCTGCGGCAAACTACAACTTTTAAAACGGCACATCAACTTAATACCGATTATCAACCACTTACATTTCAACGCTACAATTCGCGTTACTTTGCTATCACAACATTATCGACCATAAGTAAGCACGGCACTGAGGTTACCCATGCATAGCTAATGAGTGGAAGATGCTTGTCAAGATTGAAGAATTCGACTTGCCGTTTTAAATGACGAATCTGTTTCCGTCAACATATTCAGAGCATTTAGAGTAACGAGGCGCCCTAAATCTTGAAATAATCGAACGTAAATATCATAATGTTTGTGGTGGTATAGAAATGTGATGGATAGGTAGACATACAGTAGAGGGTTTGCCAGAAAAAAATTACTGAAGGTAGCTTTTTTCTGGAAGACGATATTTTTGCCCAAAATGTTACAGCTACTTTGCCCTAAGTAATTACCCTTGTTGTTGGCATCCTTCCGTCTAAATAGACGATGGACTATCACCGGCAGGTAGGTGTCTGCAACTCTTGCAGTGACTGTAAAGACCTATGCGGGAATGACAGTCCCGACCACAGT
>JAAAKL020004087.1:0-21673 GCA_010016065.2 Carybdea cf. marsupialis auct. non (Linnaeus, 1758) | reverse complement strand
CGATACCATGCATTCATTTCAAATGTATATGTAGATGTATAAATACTTAGCTGGGTAAATAAAACTTCATCATACTTTAGGTCAATAATTTCTTTTTATCTCTCTTCCTGAAATTTAAATGGGCCATCCGTGGTTTTCTTTACTAATCAAAATCTTTCCTCCCTTTGAACACTTTTTTTTTTCTCTGTTTAAACGTCATTTTCCCCATATATGGGGTTTGATGGTGCCCATATACATGGGACTTTCTACTAGAGCATAGAGCACTTTAACACCCGATGCACTTCTTGACATCACCAATGGCTCTTCCAGGACTTGAACCCTGACCCTCTTGATCTGAAGGTCAGGAACTTATCCACTAGATTATGGCGGCCCAGTAAAAGGTAACAATACAATAATACAACATAAATTTGTATTGATGATAGGAGGAACAGTGTTACCATTGCAATAACTACATAGTGAACTAATCAGGCTATCTTGATGTTCTGAATAATAAACAAAATAAATGGTTAATGTTACAAGGTTCAGAAAGGCCTTGATCAATGATGACCAGTACATCAAATCCTTATCCTATTTCATGTTAAGTAGTTGAATTTTAAATACACGTGTTTCTAATTTAAAGCAAATTCAGCTGAAGGGCAAATGGCTAGGAGAAACTGTGAAAATTGTAAAAACATATTCTCAGAAATGTACTTACTGAAACACAGCTGGTGCTACTGTTGTCATACTTTTTGCTCAGAAACCTGCAACAGTCACCTTTTTGTTGTAGTTCTGCCTGACCTTTCTTGTCCAGATTATTCCATGCCTTTTCTAAGAGGTACTGCTGTTGCTTTGCTGTGATTGCTAATGCTCCAATGGATACTGATAATTGTATGATGAACAACAGTGACATTATGATCATATACTATAAGCAGTCAAGGAATATGCGGTACGGTACTTAGTTCAACCATTTCATGCCATAGTTAAATGACAGATATATTAGAAGTTATTACTTATAAATGGTGTTTAACTTCAGAAAATCAAACAAAACACTCAAATTCTTCAACCAGGTTTTCAGCATATGATCTCTTTTATCGTACAGAGATCAAACATTAATCTAACTGCAGAACCTGCAAAAACATCTAATATCCACTATTCTACAAAATTGACTACTATTTCAGTGCTTCATCAGGCTAAATTAACAAAATGAGCACTGTTGTGTTTGTCACTGCATATTTGGGCAGAATAAGTCATATAAGGATGACAACTTCTTTTGGAGATGTGTTCTCACATTGAATCATTGTTAACAAGTGCAGTGAGTAAAAGATAGACGTTGTTATTACATAATACCTCCAAATGCGGTTGACAATGATATTTATCTATTTGGGATGTTTGGAAACATAACATAACATCCTTCATCATTAAGATGAGTAAACAATACTGGAATGTTTGCTATTTAAGACCCTTAGGGCATTGTTCATATAACTGAATATAAGGCTAAATGCCAGAAGTTGTATGTGTCCATGTCGAGATACATGTTATAGGTCAAATTTGTTATGTGTTTTCAGTGTTCTTTTGGATCCTTAAATTGCAGGGCTGCTTGGCTACTAGGAGGAATAGCGTCACTGGTGGTTTTTTGATTGTCTTTTGTGGCTATGGCATTGAGATGAGGAGTTTGTTTCTTTGTAGAACAGTCATTCATTTGATGGGACTTTTCACGGGTCTATCTGATGTCTCTTCTATTCTGGCATAATTTGTCTATGGTGGTTTTGACACCTGAGGAGCCTGGTTGGTCAGTTGACATGATAACTCTCGCAGGATCCTATGTTCCAGTAATAGGGTTACAGATTCAGGCATCTTGACTGCAGCAGAGGGGTGGAAGAGGTTGAGAGTGATGACTGAAGTGTTGAACTAGAAGGGTTTCATGAGTGATACAAAAAGACAGATGATTTTGCATTGCCTACCACATTACAATTCTGCAGGATATGGAATGTGTGAGGACAGAGGTGTGACTCAGTCGGTCAGCATTGCAAGGTGAGGATCAGAGTTCATTTCCCTAAATTTGGTGAGGATTTTCTTGACTGCCACTAACAGACACTCAATAAACCATTGGCACTTAGGAAGTCTGATGATGTGATGCTGTAGTCAAATTCATCATTGCTTGCCAAGGTTTTGAACCATCAAGATGCAAATTGAGGTCCATGGTCAGTCACAAGTTTTTGTGGCATTCCATTCTTATCAAATATATCTTTGA
The DNA here is from genome assembly GCA_010016065.2 of Carybdea cf. marsupialis auct. non (Linnaeus, 1758). Lineage (NCBI taxonomy): Eukaryota > Metazoa > Cnidaria > Cubozoa > Carybdeida > Carybdeidae > Carybdea > Carybdea cf. marsupialis auct. non (Linnaeus, 1758). Next base: position 19,443 of record JAAAKL020004087.1, on the reverse strand, counting down.
AGTGGTTTATTACAGCCTTCAAAGACGTTCATAGTTTTTCATATGAAAGGAAACCTTGAATACATACCCCCACAGCAGAAAGGTGTGGCTCTCCCAATGGAATAGATATGTTGAGATGGTGTGCAATGCTCTAGGGGCCATGTCATGTGGCTGAAGCAGTTTATTCTGCTATGCTGGTTGGTGTTTTGGGCATGTAGAACATTATGCCACCATTTGCTCAATATTTTTATTCATTCGAACCAAGAATAAGGTTCTAACAAGAAGTTCTGAATTTTCCATACACTAACACATGTATGGAATTAATCATACCTCTCATTCATTAAACATACACAGTAATGAAGCCAAATATGTACCGGTATGTTCTTGCCAACTTATATATGAGAGTCTTCTTTTGCTCATCTAACAATGAAGCATGAAACTATCATACATTGTATTATAATTATCATCCTCAGTGTCAAAACTAGGCACATGAAAAGGATACAAAGAAGAGAATAACCTGACTGTGTCTTATAGCACCAATCAGGCCAATGATGGCTATCAGCAACATAAACACCCCACATGCTATAACACCACCAAGTATTGGTAGACTACTGACTAGTGAACTGGTTTTGGCATATGCTGCAATACCAATTAATATCAGGCCAATAAACTACAAGAGTAAAAAGAGCAAAATTGTAAAAACATTATGAAACATACAGGGAGGTTTTAACACAAGACCCCTTAAGTGTTAAATAAAAAGGTTTTCATCAATTAAACAATATTTTAAAACTCAATTACTGTAGTCAAATTGTTTTGTATCTTCAAAACAAATGTTATTATTTCACCTGCAGTTGCATCTGCAGTTTTCCTTTTCATCATCTGTCTATACCATCAATATCTGTATCTTAGAAATGAGAAGTTGTGGCTGATAACTTTTAGAAATTTATGGTGAAAAAAGTAGTTTTCACCTTGAAACTGAAAATATACAATTTTAAATCAGTTAATATGAAATGTCTATCAGTCTGTAATATCTGCAGAAACTTAAATAATATTTTCAAGGTAAATTATTGCATACTTTCTCTTGGTGTATCATACGTTTATTACCAGGAGCTCGTCATAAATTAGCAGATTCTCTTTTCTTCAAGAATACATTTTGAGTTTACTTCTGTTATTCTTTGCAATAGTGCAACCAGTGTTAGGTACCACTGACTTACATGATCTCCTCTTACTCAGTATTATGGTTAAAGATGGTTTAAGAAATGATAAAAGGTGTGTATCCCCAGTCCAAGTTACCAAACATATGACAACTCAATAGATTAATAACACAAAGTTCAGCACTATTCAAACTACAATCAGATAACTAGTTGGAGATGAGATAATCAATTTAACACATCAATATTAAGGCATTAAAACTAAGATGGATGTGGCATTTCTTATATAAGTTGATTAACATTTCCCCACACCCTCACTTTTCAATAAAAATCTGATAGGAATCTAAGGCAAGTTATTCTTAAATGCTGAATTTAAAAAGGAGTTTTAATAAGTAGAAGACTTACATTATCATATGTATCATTTCAATACCTGCTGTAAACCCATCTGCCACCCAAACACTTCTTGGCAAGTCATGATTAAGCAAGCAATCTGATGTAAACAATAACTGATATAACAATGACAACTGGGTGTTCTAGTGACTCTTTTGGGTAAAATATCCTCAATTCAAAAGTGTTATGAAATCTAATGAACAGTCTACTTTCCCTAGAAGCTGGAATACCTGTACCTGGATCATTCCCCCTAGAGCTCTGTTATTTATATAGGATTAAATGTTGAACTTGTTATGCGTGTCTGTTGATTCTTCTCCTTTTGATGTCAGTTAACTTATGGAAGCATAGTAATACAATGATCATTACAATCTTATTCAGAGAACTTTGCACTGCAGTTCAAAGTAGCTGTATGTTGCTTTGTTACTTTGAATGAGATACCTAGGAAAATGTCATGGTGAATATCTTGACAATATATCACTTCTTTGACTTCTGGGTGATTTTAAGGCTAGTTATAGGCCAGTTTGACTTGTATGCGGCTCTACCCAATCCTCGACAAGCAGAAACATTTTGAGTTATTCAATCTCATCCCAAGAGTACCGCCAAAGGAAATATTTTAATTAGCCTGCTACATAATATACCTGCATAGATTTATTGTTGAGTATGTCATGTACTGTCTTTGTCACGTTGAATATGCTTATGATATAGGCTAATAGAGCATCATATCCAAACAATGTATTGGTTTACACGGTTTAAAACTGTACATAAAGCACAAGGCTTTTCCTATATTTGCATACAACACTTGGGGCATACATGTAACGTGTACCGGTGTAATTGGGCAATAAAATATAGGCCACATCTCTGATTTCCTCCACAGGGCACATTTATATCACAAATAGGGTCAAATGGATTTCAAGGGCATCAGGAACATATCGAAAATAAACGACGGTTTTCGATGAATGAGGCTAACAATTTTAATCAAATAACAGCAACATGCTATCATGAAGTTCTAAAGAGTTGTCAACTTCCAAGCGAATTCCACATCAATGCTTTCCTGCGGCATTCAAACAAAGCAGATGATCTCAGTGTTACACGAAGCTAGATGAAGTTCGCGTATCGATGTTGGGGCCGCTTTATTCCTGTTCTTGATGATCGACTTTGCTTACCATCATTTAACGATCTGGAAACAAAAGTAAGATGTCTCGTGTTTACTTACCACGTATAGGGAATTTAACGCCGCCAAGATGTTTCTTGAACAAGCGTACGCACAACCCGATCCTCTACGTGCCATTCCTGGGTGAACCATAGTTTCTCCGTGTGAAAAGACGATAAAATTCAAGGGAAATAACACTACACCACAACCTTGTTCGACTTCGTGCCGGAGAAGTTGATATTGGACCTCGTTTCCGATCAGTACTGCTGTATGTTTGTATGATGTGCCTCGTTTCAGATTCTTAAAGCTGACACGAGAAAAGTTAATGAATGCCACGTCATGAGTGACAATGGTACTTTCTATGGCCACGTTCACATCTGGTATTGTTGCGGGGGTTCTCAGGGAAAATACTAATCAGCAGCCCAAAAGATCTTCCTTCTTTACGGCCGATTTGCAACTTTACAAGAAGTACTTGTTATGTCCCAAATCAAGCTGTGTAACCGATTTTTTGACCATAACCCTTTTTTCAAAGTACTTTATGTACACTTCAATGGTATTATCACTTGGCTTAGGGAATTCTTGTTTGTTAGTGATTTTCCCAACCAAATTTACGAAAACTTGTATGTCTCGGTCAAAACAAATTTCACTTTTTCCCCCGTATCAAGGACAGTAAACTAAAATTTGCAGTCTCCAACGGACTGAAAAAGTATTTATTGCATAGGCACCACTTTTAGTTTTCGACTGGCACGATTTTGTTGTGGTTTTTAATCCTTCACTCAATAGAAGACAGGGTTACAACTTCAAGGTATCGAGTTACTTCGAAAACAGCATAAATAAATAGTAAACAGAAAAATAGATGTGATTACAGACCAAAAAACCAAGCCTTCCCTAGAAGATGGTGATTGACATTAGATTTAGAAATGCTTATAGTAATGCTTTCATAACAGATACCGAATTATGGAATCCGACAAAGCTTTCTCTTCTAACAGACACAGTCAAAATCAGCGTATTCAGGCTGCTTGGGCACGTACAAAAATTAAAACAGCACTCTTGAAAGTTGCAGTTGAGATTCCGGGTGGAAAACATAATTTACAAAAAAATTAGGACACCAAAGGTATGGTGCGAAAAAACATGGCGATATCTTCGCTACATTATTTTTAACACCACTTTAGCAGTCACGTCTCTGGTTGACTACTTTCAAAACACAGTTCGGTATAAGTTTTATCGATTTCTTCCTATCTCAATTCTGACGATTTTTGCTCTGAGGAGTGTCAGGCGAAAAAAAGCTTTTCAGTACTAAAATGTTTTCGCTATTTTGTGCAATTTTATTGTTTTGTACCACCAACAAACAATTTAATTTTATTCCTTAGGTTTCGATGTTAACAAACATCATTATCAAAGGTCTTATGAAAGATCGTTACAAACGTGGCATATGGAAAGTGCATACAATGAATTGAAAAGGAAGGTACAAATTATGAGCAAGGGCGACAAAATTAGTGACACAAGGAGAAAAGGATACAGTGAATAATACGGAACCACATGTGTGGACAAATAGAGCAAAGTCATTAAGAAAATAAAATAAGGTAAATGCAAGAATGGCACGTGTGTTATTGAAATAAAGAGAGGGATGATAAAGATTGTTTTTTCATTGAGGGTGGGGTTTAACTTTGAACTGTTACTCTTGAAGTTATGGTTTAAACGAGCATTCCCTGGCAAAAAAGAATAAAGGAAGAACCAAACACAGATGGGGAGATAATGTTAAAGTGGCCACTAGCAGACGATTTGCCTACTACCAGCTAATTGGCTCAATACCTGAGTAACTGAAAGATTATTAGCAATGTTATTTCTCAGTCTGACGCATAATTGATGAACAATCTCTTACTACTGAGGTCCTAATGAAAAAGTTGGTCCTATAAATTAGAACTTCGTGCATTTCCTTGTATTTCAACCTGAAGTAATGACAAAAGTACAATAAGCTGCCTGTTGCTCAAGATTTTGTCTTAGTAATTTGCCTGCATGGCATTCGCGAAGTAGTCTACATAAATCTTATCAATTTTTTCAAACTCGAAGTACTGCGTCACAATGTCTCCCATTTGTATCGACAATGTCCTGAAAATCACACACTTTGACGGTAAACTAGGGAGAAAGCTCAAAACATTTTTCGATTCTTATCCATTATCGGAAACACTTATCGGTCGTTATGTTTATACTACTTATCGATGAGATTGTTATCATCACCGGATCGGGCACATTGCCCGGGTCAATCTCCAGATACCTGGATCAGATTGTAGACCCTGATGTGTCTGTCTTGGTCTTGCAAAAGGTCACTTTGTGCCCACTTTTAATTGAATTTTGCAACATATGGGCTTACAGAAAAGCTCTTCTTTCTCCCCAATACAAAAGTGGCATGTCGTCTATTAGTGAAACTGCATGACGAGCTCTGTCGCCTTAAATTACTACGGCACGGCAATAGAGTCATAGGTATAAGACATTGATCACTTATTTCGGAGACATAATCTGATATACACTATCAGATCCTGGTATAATCGACTGAGTTCAAAAGGATTTTATTGGTAGAAATTCTAAAAGTCGTCTCCTCTGCATCCTTTCTTGCATACTGCTTATGACGATTTCACTACCAAGATCGAGCTGAAAGTGCAGGGAATAGGTAGCCAAGATGGAGACTTCTATTACTAAGAGTCTATCAGAGTTAGTAGTGCAGGTGGTAAAAACTAAGTAAATTTTCACTTCCATTCTTCAAATTAGCGATAGACCGTCACCACTGGAAAGGGATAATTCAGTAAGCGCTTAATGACAAACTTTGGCAAAGGGAACGATAATATATAAGAGCCAGCAAAGGGCTTTATAGCTGTTTAAGGCTATGCAATTCCTTGTGAAACGAAGTCAGTACTTGCAAGATGTACATGTTAATGCCAAACTTTTCCAGACATGGTGGTCGAGTCTCAAACTGAAAGCCTGAAAGAAGATATTCTGCGTCTGTCTTTGCATAGATTTGATCAACGCAGAAACCCCAGTAAAACGCGCTTCATAGTGTCGGGAATTATACGTAAAACTCAATTTTTCGAACTAGAGGTTCAGAACTCTAGCTTGGGTTCTTTGCGCATCTAGCCAATTTGCTAGGGAGACTCTCCATTATACAACAGTAGTCCTGGCAGACACAAGGTGTCATTAATTAAGTTTTATAGTCAAATTTGCAGAACAGTGTGGACATTCACCGAAAACAACATTAAAACTCTGTTTATAGTTAGGGAGAGTTCGCAGCCACTCCAGGAGACATGCATTGTGGTAAACCTTTCCACACTTGGGATGTTCACATGTTTTCTCTGGTATTGAATCTTCGAGCTGGTAAGAATAACAAATTCCACAATCTATGTTTAGTTCCTCCAAATTTTCATCTTCCTTTGAGGGGAAGTCAACTTCCAAGATGGCCTCTAAGTTCTGCAGTACGCTTTCACTTTCGCTCCAGTGATGCAAACCTGCATATAGCTTCTCTTTCAATGGGTTCACCGCATATTCTGGTCCCAAAAATCTGCATTCAGGGAAGAGTCTTGGTTTCCGAGGATTGAGTGTTACTAGTAACGAACAATTACTGTTGACTACGATTCGTCTATGCGTCGAGGACTTAAGTGGCTTTGATGGCTCAAGAACCCAACATTTTTCATCAAAAAATTCAAGATCTTCCCACAGATTCTGAAAAGAGTTAATATGAGCCACAAATTGATTGTATACGTCAAGCATATAATTATTGCTTTTGGGAGGCCATTTTAAATTCAATGCTATCGGTGTATTGGTAACGCAATAGGGCTTTGTTTTGGGATACTGCGAGTTCAGCTGAACACCAAGAACATGTAGACAATCACGTTTATCCCGGAACGTCAGTTGTAATTCTTTGAAATTGTCACTGACTGCTAACACATTGTCCCAGCCGATACTCTCAAGTTCTTTGAATATGGTTTCTAGATTTGAGTTAAAGTCACTGTCATATTCATCAATTCTAAGTCCAGTAATTGCTTCGATTGCAGCTTCAAGCTCTGATAAAAAGTCTGTTATCGACGTACACCTCTTGAGTTTATTGGTCAATGGAGTTTTATACGGTGTCAAAATATCAGAAAGTTTTGAGCAACAGGCAAATTCAGCATCAACGAAGCAGTCAGGTGCTTTCAACATCAGAGATAATTGATATTCCGTGCCTCCGACAATAATGTACCCTTTGTATGTAGTCTTCGTGAGATCCTGTGGGATAAGCAACGTTTCATTCTTGTCTTCCGTCATCGCCTGAAGAAAGCGAGAAGAATAAACAACAAGACTCGATTCTCATATGCTAAACTAAGATTCTTCGTAGCCCTAAATATACAAAAACTTTACCTTCTTTACCATCGACTTCATCGTTATTTGCACATATTTAACATTACACAAAATATTTACCAGAAACACAGTTAAGGTTAGCTACAGCTGCAGTAGTATCATTTACAGCATTATCAACGGACATAACGCAACAATGTTAGCAAAGAACAGACAAACACAAAAGTCCCTACGGACAGAACAATGCAAATGCAGGGTTTGGGATAACTGCCCCCTTGAGGGGGTTACAGTATACAATGGAAGATACGCAAAGAAGTGCAGCCTTATCCAGGTGGATTGTAGGACGTTGTAACCTTTGTCTGGAAGCGAAGTTACTCCTTTTAAAAGCAGACAAACAAAAGATCAGAGTTAGTGTCTAAATGCCGTCATGTAAATCGTTTCATTGTTCGTAACTTTGTTGGTGTGACTTAAATATGTACGGTGACGTGTATATTTACCTGATGATCGTGAATACGTGAAACTCGGAGTAGAACTTTTCATACATCATCTTTTAGCGTCTCTCTATTTGAGATTCTACTTATCTAACGCAAGATTTTCATCCCTTTACTGCTACGTATCACGCTTTCCTTACTTATATAGCTAGTTATCGAATATTTGCACGTTTTCCGGCCATAAAAGTTCCCATTACTCTCCATTAATCCCTGTCAATATGCTGCAGACTCAGTAGTGGGTTCTCCAGGTCTGTCTAAACTCGTTCCATCTAAACTTCCATCTGTGGTATCTCTAGAGCTCTGCTACGCGGAGAGCTATTTGGAAAACGTAGAGGCACATCATTGCACACCTCTCCTTATGTACAAGCTAGTTCAATACCATCTCCTTAACTGTTTTAAGTATGTCTACTCTGATGCGTCGGCTTCTTGAATCTCTTATTCTCACTCTATCAAACAGGACCTTTCAAACCATTGGTGTTTGTTGCTATAAAGCATTCTTAGTCTGCCGATGTCTTGTCATTTAAGTATCATTTCCTAATGCATGTACAGCAACAGAAACAATCGGTTAACTCTCTCCAATATTTTAAACACTTGGACTAACAGTCAGAAGAAACACCAATGCAATACCTTCCATTTATCCTCACAACAGTTGCTACCTGCAGATTTTTCAACTCTCCCCCCTTCAATTTCAGTTCACTTCCTCTCATTTCGTCAATTTGTAGTAGCTTCATGTAAGATACATATGAATTAAATTTACATCGGTTTTACTTCAATTTACATCATTACACTTACAACAATAGCTTGATTTTTCCACTGCGCACTTTCATTCCTTTTTGCCTTTTATCGTCACATTTCACTAAGTATCAACGACTAGTGTGAGTTCATGTGCGCTTCATATCGTCGACTAGTGCATTCGAAATATCAAGAGAAATTTAGAAGCACAAAAGGTGTTTGCATCGCAGAAATGTAACATATACATACGTATACACTATGCAGGTGATTCATCTGAACAGATCACCAGTAACCTGTAACGGTCAGCGGGGAGAACTTGGTGCTTGTACGTTGTGCATTGTATACACAACTACCTAGATGCTACCTAGGGGAAAAAAGACGTTTTGCCACCCCATTCCTTAAGTAATGCAATTTATCAATTTAAGTGGCGATGCAGAGCACGGTATGGTGGTAGAACGTCTCAAGCCCTCTTTCAAAGAACCCAGCAGCACATTCCCAGGGTTCTCCGAATCAAGACAAAAGCGAATGGACATAACAAGCCAGAGCCTGCAAGAACAATACGCAATCGGCTATCACGGAGCATTTGTTACTCAATCGTGAAAGAGCCAAGAATTATGACGATTCCTGGTTCACTCTATCGTATAGAGCTCGCTTAGAAATTCATCTGAAAATTACTGAAGGCTGTTTACATCCAGCTACACAAGCCCTCTCTCTCTCTCTGCTAGTAGGGCTTCATACTGCCAACGACCTTATTTTACATCTATTTTTTATTTTTTCACTGTTTATATTTACCTTTTGTCTATGTGTTGTTTGCAGCCCAAGTCTATTGTCCGCACCTCATTTTTTGCGCCCTTACGTCCAAATCCCGGTCCCCTCTAATCCGTAAATACCATGAAAATTTGTATACGCAATAGTGGTCTGTATAGAATCCAAGAAAAGCTTGAGTCCAAAATTGTCTACTCTATTCTATAGTTCCTTTAAAAGTTTTACCCCGAAAAACACTAGCATAATAAATAACCAGGCTGAAGGACAAAAATAAATTGATGAAAAGAGTGTATCCGTGACCAGTAACACAAGTCAATAGTTTCAAAAACAACAACGGAAATAAAATCGTTTCATTTATGTTAGGCCTTACCTTAAACGAACAGTTGGGATGATGGGAAGATCTTGAAAATGTTGCTTACAGAATCAACATGCACTCCAGACGTGACTGAAAAAAACGAATAATTTTTTAATTTCTAAGCTGCAAAAGCCCCATATTACCTTTAAAATTTGAATATTGAATGAAATTTCACTTCACTTCAAACCAAATCGTTTCTATTTAAAATAAATAAAAGCGGTAAAAATTGTGTGTTAGCCTCGAGTTTGATGTAACAAATTCCGTGGGTCGAATTCAACTCAAACATAAGAAATTAAAAAAAAATACATGTGTTCTACAAGATGAAATAGTTGTTGCAACAGCTGAAAAATGCCAAGCTCATTAGGCAACATGTCTTTCCAAATTGTAGCTCAATTTGGCATTTGTCATATTGATTGCTAAAAACTTCCGAGAACTCCAGTGCTGGAGCAAATCATGGGCCCCTTGGAGTCAGTTTGGGCCCGATCCCGTGTTAACACTTGGATCCGTACCTGGACTGGAACGGATCGAAAACGAGGCGAAGACTGCGTTGAGTGGCTACGTTGAAAAGTTTACGTTATCTTAATTCATGATTTATTTTCATACTAATAACATAGTCATTAAAACCTATTCTTCAAATTTCAACTGTCCATTTCAGTACAGCTTGGTTTAAGATAGGAAGAACAGTCAGTCTGGCTAATTCGGACTTCATGCAGTGTTGTGGATCCAAGTAGATACACTCCCGTTTAAAAACCATACAAATGTCATCAAATCTATGTGGATCGGCGCACAGTTGGTTCAGATCACGAATAAACAGGGCTTTAGCTAAATTCGAAAAAGAGAGGTGATACCCTTAATGTTCTTGTTCTTCTATGTAGCATATCCTTTCAGGACGCTGGTGATATTGGTTCTCCATAGTCCATCAGCAGTACTCTCTTTACCGATCCTACTTTCCTCAAAAGGTCCTCATTTGTAACATGCTTTGTCCATGATATTCTCAGCATTCGTCGATATAACTACATCTCTGCGATTTTGAATATTTTCTTCACTTGTGACGAGATTGTCCAGGATTCACTGCCGTATAAAAGAGTAGACATCACGTGGAAGTCCAATACTCTCTTCTGTAATCTTATTGGTAGCTTTCTATTCTTCAAGACTTTAGTCAATTTCTGAAAGGCATCTTTTGATACTATTATGCGTCTTCGGATACTTGTATCGCATTTTTCATCCTCTGTCAGCGTACTATCAAGATAATTGACCTTGTCCACCTGCTTGATTTTCACATCACCGATATGTAAATCACACCTTGGGCTGTCTCTTTTGCTTATGACCATACTGTCTTCTTCCAGGTGACGGCTAATAATTTCTTATTGCTTTCTTCGGCTAATTTCTCAAGCAGCTCTTTATGTTTTTCAGTACATAGCGCACATTGTTTATGTTATGTCCTTCAATCACAAAACCTGTCAAATCCTCGAATTCCCTTACGATCATCTCGCTGTACAGGTTAAACAATTCCGGCGACAAAACAAATCCCTGTCTTACTCCTGTATTTTGATGTATTTGCCTAAAGTGCTCTCAATTTTCATGCATGCAGTTTGTTCCTAGTATAAATTGCGAATTAGCCGTAAATCTTTGCCATGAAGGTCCAGTCCTTCCATAGTCCCAAGAAGTTCCTCATGTTGTACTTTATCTTACTTAATGCCTTAGTGTCGTCAATGAAGCATTTCTATTGCCCTGTAGATATGACATCCTTCTTATCATGAAAATTGCATTTCGTATCACTGTATCCTCCAAAAGATATGGGAACTGGTGACATATAAAAAATATTCATACTTTACATCACAAATTACTTCGCAACCTATATTGTACATATGCAATTATCCACAATAATCAACATACCGGTAAATATACAAACCTTGGTAAAAAGTTGGAAGTTGACCTGCAACTACACCAGACACAAAATTTACTGCAAAATTTGGTACAGTACCTCCTTCTCAAACATAATTGGTAGGCTACGAAATCATTCAAGTAACATTGACATTAAGAATTAGGGCCCTTTGTTATCCACGGGTGTTTCAATTCGCTCTGCTTCTCTCAGTCACAGAAAACTTACACAAGAAATTGATGTTACAAGTTTGGATGACTCACTATCTCGCCTGGTATTCAAGGTGAACTCGATATTAACCAATCAGAAGAAGAGAACAATTATTATGACTTCTAATGGTGTTGTTCACCTTTTGGCGGGCCAGTACGAAACAGATGACATGATTCTGTGGTCTGTGAGCGTCTGTTTACATTTTAAGGCAAAATAACGCCACACTACCAGGTTGTAACTATGTTGATCACTAGAAGATTGGCCTATGTTAAATATGAGATTTACTGATGTTGTATCGTGATCGTCACACTCAAGTGAGGTTAAAGTCAAGGATATTCACTTTTATGATGTTGACCTCACAAGTTGAAGTCAGATGTAATGGTCATCACTGCCAAACATGAATTCTATATTTACACTGGACGATGAAGAACTTGAATTTTCGGACGAGGTAAGTTTCTCTTGGAGGTTTAAATGGAAACATATCGTCAGCTTTATCTTCATCTTCTGGTGCAACTGAGACGTGCTAGAGTTTACGATCAGTCCTGTATGTTAGAAACTGCACACCGATGTCGATTTATTAGGCCTATGCCATGGCCATAGTGGGGACTCGAAGTGTTGATTAGGTAACTGTAAAGATGGGTGAATCCTAAAATCCTACCTTTACATCCATTATAGTTATAATTAAAAATAACTGGTTTCTCTAGACCATTACATTGGATTGAATATGACATGTACTGTTACTAGTGGGTTTAACATTATATTATATTAAATGGAACTCTAGCGAGTACTTGATTTGTATTAAATAATTATGATATAGGTTTCCTTCGTTCTTATTATTCCTCTTTGCATGATCCATTACTATTTTTCACCAAGGATTGTCTGCAGGCCTTTAAGAAAGTGGAATGCAAGGAAACGGTTGACATTCATTCTCAAGATCACAAAAGCGAATTAAGGAAAACTGCCATTGTAAACACAGGGCAAAATAGCGCCGAGGATGAAGCAGGTGAAAAGAAGCTTAAAAGGTTCCAATATCACAAATCTCCTCGAATGCAAACGTTAAGAACAAAGGAAGGAATACTGCCTATTGATACTGAAAATTCATGTTGGACTCAAAAGTATCGAAGTAAAAACAATGAAGGCTTGGCAAAAACTGGTTTTGTAACAGACGAAGACTTCCCTGTAGATTGGTTGTATGATACTATGAAACCAATTCATATGATAGATAATGGTTCTGAGATAAGTGACAAATTTGGAGGTAAAAAGGCTCATAATGAGGAGACTCAAAATACAGATACAAAAAGGATTAGATCTGATGGATCATATGACAAAAAGAACACTGCAGGCAAGAGATCACATGATGCTATGAGTAACTCAAGAAATGATGAGCCAACACATGTAGATGAAAGCAAAACAAACCCATGTCAAGGAAATAGAAGATCTTTATCTGTTACTAAAATAGGGCTCACAAGTGAATCAAAAAGAAGAAAGTTACCAGGACCTGCTGGTGTACTTCCACAGTTATCAAATGTAAGTACAATACACACTTAAGCTTATCATTGAATTATAATAAGTTTAACACAGCAGCAAAACCTCATTTTATTTAATCCTAAAACTTTTTGACAAGGGTACACATGTCCATGCAACACATTTATAATAATGATAGATAAGTCCTGGGCAATATACCAATAGGTGCACATATATTTAGGCCAATGTTGCTTATTTTTATTGATAGGCGTCTACATTGTTATTTATCAAGGATGCAATGCACCAATAGAGTCAAAAATCATCTATAGGAGGAATTCCGTAGTAAATGCTGTTACATTTTGAATCATGTGAATCCATAAGCGTGATGACAGCTTGGCTTATGATAAGTTTAGGTATGAACTCATACATGTCATGCTATATCAAGGACATACTGGATCATTTGCATGTATGTTTAGATTGTTGTATGAAACCAGTCACACATACAAAATTGGGTGATAACGGATGCATATCGCAAAAAAAAACCAGATGTCAATTTCAAACTTGGAAACAATTTTGTCCTCATTCCAGTTCCTTTATTAAAATTTATTATTGCATTTAATTACATTATAACACATTTAAAAAAAATGCTTTTATGGATGACATTGTTCTTGCTCTTAAATTTGCTATGTTGAAAGGATGTAATTAATGCACTTACCTTATCCAGTTTGTTGTTTCAGGGTGACAGATTAGGGTTTTAATTCCTATTTCAATCTCATGGTTCTTTAGGTGGTTGCTATTAAATGGCTTATCCACATTGTGTCAGGGATCTTAACAATTTTTGTACAATTGAGGGAAGCAAGTGAGGACACTTACCTAGTTTTGATAGCCTTGATTGGCCAATTAACTGCCCTGAAATTAGTGAGCTCAGTCATCGTATGTGACACTAGTTCTTCCTTTTTTGCTACATGTAACACTTTTCAGTTAAACTGCCTAAATTGGCTTCTAAAATCCTCTAAATTTTTAACTCTGTTAACTTAATAGTAGATGTCATTAGGGCATCCTCCATGAAATAGGACTATGCTAAAAGTGTTTAACTATATTCATATATAGATCCATTCCGAGACTGAAATGATATTTAAACCCAAATTGTTTTGTTGGTCTATTTCACAAATGCATATGTTAAGAGTGGCGGTCAAATACACTAGTACTCTCTTTACACTCAATTTATAAGCATTTTATTTAACTTTCACATAGATGTATTCTAAACATGCATTCTTATATTTTAATTGTAGTATTTTAGGATGAATTTTGCCATTTAGTTATATCTTGGCATACAATCTTGACAAGAGCCAAATGAACAGTTTCAAAATGGAATATGAACTTGACATGGATCAATTGTTGTTTTCTATCATTATCTTTGTACATCAGAGAATGTATGCAGATATGAATGGAAAGTATGAATTTATTCCCTTTATGTATCACTTAACAACTAAACCCTTTGTATACATGCTAGGTGAAATGTTTTGACAGTTTGGAACAACAACTCTTGAATCAGACCAGGGCACCTGGAAGACATTATGCAAGCAATTGCAAGGTATAGCTTTCATTGATACATACTAAAGTGCTATGCAGGAGAGATTCAGTGTGATAGACAGCAGATATCATGGGAAGAATTGATAGAAGGACACTCTTGATCATGTTTATTTCTTTTTTAGTAAGCTTGGTCATTGCTGTTCATTCATACTTGGTCATTACATTTGAGCAAAGACCAGTATAAAATGGTACATGAGAACACTTGTGGATATATAGAAGGGGGTGTTACCTTTGTCCAATTGTGATTGCACACTTGCATGGACTAGTTTCATATGGAAAAGAGCATGCCTAAAATTTTCTTTAGGATCTTAAAGTCAGTGCAGTTATGAGGATAAAAGTACATAAATTGAGTGAAGCTGATACAGCTCATGGACAGTGGCTTGTTTTTTAGTGTATTTGTTTTACAAAGGGCATACTACATTTCAGTTTAATATTGCTTATTTGATATTGAAATGTGTTTTACCTAAATGGTAATACTTTTAACAGCAATGTGTACTTAAACTTGACTTGTGTAAAAGTATTTTAACCAGTTTTTGATAATTTTTTTTTGCTCAGATGCCATCACAACTGAATATGGTACAAGCAACGTATCAAGATGATTTCAAGAAAGACTTTTGGCTAAAACTTCAAAGGAATGCAATAGAAAATTGCAAAGGTACATCCTGTTATAAATATGTTGGTCTGTGTTGTTTTCAGGAATGATTTAGTAATTTGTTTTGTGTAATTTATGAAAATATTTTCTATTTAAACAATGGTATGCCCTAAGACCCCTGGTGCAATTCATGGAAGATTATTTGATTTATTGAAAGGAAATTATGTTGGGTGAATGGGAGAGAAACAGGTTAGTAAAATGACTGATGAGAACTATGAGTCTTTTATTCTGTTTTCCTTGCACAATTTTTATCTCAAAAACAAAGCAATTTTTTAAATGGCATTATTTTGTATGTATTTATGTGGGCCTCTATTCAAAGACACCAATGGACATAAGCCATCTAGATCTACCCCATTATGTCAACAGAGGCATGCACCCATGAGAATTTCTCACGATTTCTCCAATACTCTTTGTAACAGTCACCCTTATTACTTTAACAAAAAGACAGCTGCTTGATGCTTGTCAGTTTTCTTACACAAATGACCTTGATATGTTATCTAATTTCTGTTTTTTTGTAGTACTTTGATTAATATTATTTCCTTTGCTAAGTGAAATCATGTGAGGTGTGTTATTCTCTAATGAAAGGTACCCCTATTAGTAGAAAATGTATTTTCCATCCCTTCAAGTTTTGACTGCCCCAAGAATGATGTTCCAAGTTTGGCAAATGGATTGTCTTGGGTGGCATTGCCTGTTCCTTGATATTTGACCATGTGTAAAAGATAAACAAAGACACAAACTGAGATCACGGCGGACAATTGTTCATCAGAGAAATTCAGATTGTCATTTGGCATTTGATCACTTTTGACTCTGCCTTGTAATCGATAATTATCTGAAACCTGGAGGATTGATCATTATCATGACAACTAGGTATCCAAAGATCATTGTGCTGAGATAATCGAAGGTCAAACCAACCTTCGATCAATCGATTGATCAATGTTCTTTTGACAGCCCTAAGCCATACAAACAATTAAAAAGCACTGAGAACCCAGCCTTACCATTTTTCAATTTTCATGCAACTCGCATTCAAAATGGCCATTCCCCAGTATACAAACAAATGAAACATGATTTCAAGACCAGACCCGCAATCAGAGGACTTCATTTCAGATCAGTTTGTGCACTCATCCTATCAAACATGCTTCAATTCATCATGCCTTACAACCAATTGCATAAAAGGATACATTTAAATATTATTAGGGCTTGGCAATGAAAAGGAAAGTCAAAGGGAAAGACAAAATGTCCTACTACGTTCAGAAAGAAAGAAGAAACATTGTCCGTCGGAAAAAGCGACATCTGTTTCTTACGAAGAGGTCATTTTTCCAGACCTTACTGCAGACAATGATGACCTGTTGCCCACTCAGAAAGCTCCACAATATCGGACTCGAAGCTCCGCATCATATTAGTCCCCGTCCAAATACACCCCTCCTAGTCATTGGCCAAGACCACCCGACTACAAGGTCATGAATTGTGCAACCATTGAAAAGACACTGAGACTAGTTGCTGTAGAGATTTGGCCACGCAAGGGAAGATGTTATTTGTAGTATATTACGTTGTGTTCAGGAATAAATCAGTAAGTATCCCGAATATTAGAGGTAACGTGGAAAAATATGTCTTCCATACCTCGTATTAAAAATCTATCAAAACGAAGGCGAGAAGAAAGAAACAGCCCTTGAACACGCCAGGTGTCAAAAGGGTTTCTGAAGGAAAACATGAATGGATTGAAAAAGTTACTTTCTTGGCTTACAGCTAAAAGTTTACTACAGTTAAGATTGTCAAATTTAAGCAGATAATATGTTAAGGTCACGATTTTAAGATACTCTTTCAAACACGTAAAAAAAGATGATCTCTTGCTTCATTTTCAAGTTGTCCGTGCTTTTCTATGTGGATGAGGAATTCCCGGGATTCACGCCGACGTAGTTGGATCAAGTGTTTAAAAAGACTAGCGACAATTTGCTATTAATTATAAAGTTTGTGAAGTTTAGTTAGTAGAGTCCATTGAAATCTTGATTTTTTTTATCCTTTGGATTTCACGAGGAAATTCCGTGATTCCGAAATGTAGCCGAAGTGAGTGCTCGCCTGAGCAACTGTTAATGCAAGAGGTATACAAAAGAGACTTCAGTAATCTGCAAACACGAGTGGAACTGTTAATGAAGAAAGGACGTGAAGTTACCAAAATGAGGGCAGCAAAAACGGTTATTTCTTTATGTCAACTGCTACCGATGGTCCATGCGTACAACGTGATAAACTACAAGTTTGATGGCTTTTGTCATCAATGAAGGGGTTCAACTCTTTGGCAGCTGATTAGGTATACACTTATAACTGGTTATGTTCTTATTAAATACGGAATGAACTACGAGAAGAGAATGATAGCACTTTGAGGAACAAGAGAATAACCTTAGCTAAACTATGCTAACGTGGAAACGTATATTATTTCTTGGGACTGTATGTTTCAATACGCCAGGACGGAGTGTGGTATCAGTAGTAATTAGAATTCGTGAATCGTATTCTGTATAATTGATATTCACAGGAAACGTGGAATACAGATGAAGAAATCGTACAAATTATCTGAAATTTGCTTATTCACTGCTAATACATGATAATGGGGTAGACCTTTTCCGTAAGATTCCTCTCGTAGTCGAACGTTAGGAACGATGTGATTTTCCGTTGCAAAACATTTTCACAAAATATAACCTTTTCTTTGCTGCGGGTTATTTTGAGTGAAAAGGTACCGCGTGGCGGCTATGTTCTTATTAATATTCTGTAATCTGTGGTACCCAAAGTAAACTGTAGCCCACAATAGCCTTAGCTATGATACGATCGCAGCCAAAACGTCGTACAAGTCCTTGTACGCTGTTAATCTATTAGTAGGATGTTTCCGCACGTACCATTATCACTGTCAAACCGAAGACAGCAGAATTAGCTTAGTGCCTCTTCTTGGTTTCTAAGATATTCTCTGGGATAAAATCATTCTAACCTCAGCGTCATCCAGGTAACGTTTACGCAGTTATTCTAATCTTTTCAGATAGTCATGTAAATCAGTTCCTAAGACTATTGGCATTGATACAACACTATGCATATGATTACCCAGCCATTCAACCAGTCCAGATTTATTCTCATATCTTTCGGAATTTCCTAAACACTCGTATCGCCCAAGCTCGCCTCACATTAGAAGGATGGAGTCAGCATGGGTAGTTCTTTAGAAACAGCATTCGCGAACTTTTATGTCAACCACGTCGAGGAATTCACTTTCAAATCAATGGAAGTTAGCGCTACCTCGTATTAGAGAACCTTGTGATCTGAACGAGTTCCAGAAAACTTCAGTACTAAAGTAAATGTTTGAATTTACCGGTTTGGGATTCATTAATAACCGAAGAGGGGAAAGAAGGTCGTAACAAGGTGTACAGAAATGTATAGGACAAAATAGCCGGCATTTGACTCGATTTTTCCCCGACAAGTGCAAGAAAGAGACAGAGCTGCAACCATCTAATGAGACTGACAGACGTTCCACCAAGTACTTACCATGATTAAGAAAACCATCGTCTATTAAAACTACCCACAGGCATTCAAAGGCGAAATCTTTAACGGTTTATTAACAACAAATGCAATGGAGGCGGATAAATAAGCAGTAAATCACATTAACCTGTCTTTTAAGGGAAAATGAATGCCGAACGTTGACAAGGAGGAGAAAATGTTAAAATCTATGATATAAATACTTAATACACCAAGCGAACCGCTTTGAATTCCATGATATAAGTGGGATAAAAACCCTCTTGGGAAAAGGCATAGTGTAGATGATCTCATTCAGTTCCAATACCAATGGCCAGATCCCGCAAGTAGCTACGGAATTAAGTATATTTGATTCACTACGAAGTGGATAGCTACCCTTGCAAAGCAACAAAAGGCTCTTCTTAAGCTATCATCAAATGCCTGTTAATTTAAATTGAAGTTCAAACGTACCATGCTCTTTACAAGTGAAAAATATGTATAATACATACTTGTAGTACAAGTTTTTTATGGTTCAAAATATGTGCTTGATTTAAAGGAAGCAATGTCTATAGTTACTGCAACGTCCTCTACCACCTGCAACAGTGACAGTTATTGGTACTGTAAGCATACAGTATTCTGATGATGATGATGATGATATACTGGGTTCTGCTGCTGTAGTAGTATAAACATCCTACAGTTGCATTCAGTCTTTCTTCAGCTGGATCCACTGTGTCTTGTTCCTCGCAAGCATCCTTAGCTCTTGGAGTTTCTTGCTACTTCTCAACGTTCCTAATCCTGCATCTTTGAGGTCTGCTCTCAGTTT
>JAAAKL020004086.1:0-20000 GCA_010016065.2 Carybdea cf. marsupialis auct. non (Linnaeus, 1758) | reverse complement strand
GCACTGAGTGGCTTAACTTTCTCCGGACTCTTTGTTGGGAGATCAGTAATGGCAAATTTACAAATTGCTTTGCATTAGTTTCCGACTAACACGAGTAGATAATACATCTCATTATTGTTGTGTATCATCTAGGCAGGTCGATGGAGCACTACGCAGAGTTAATACCAATCTTAACATTTGGCAAAGACCTGGGAAGTAGAAACTTGTCGTCAAATCATTTTGAAGTGTGTGAATGCTACACTTAGCCAGTGTCAGTGGGGCTTCAGACGCACTGATGCGCCTCTAATGTGAAAACAACATAAAATTTTACCTTTCGGAGACAGACGCTCAAAGCAAGAGAATGTAGGCCCTGCTTTTTCTGTTCAGCGTCAGCTCTTGATTAACGCAAAGTATGAGGGTAAACGATAAATTTGACTTGCTACAAACAAAGCTTTTTCTATTTAGCGTCAGCTCTTGATTAATGCAAAGTATGAGGGTAAACGATAAACTTGACTTGCTACAGAGAAAGCTTTTTCTATTTAGCGTCAGTTCTTGATTAACGCAAAGTATGAGGGTAAACGATAAATTTGATTTGCTACAGACAAAGCTTTTTCTATTTAGCGTCAGTTCTTGATTAACGCAAAGTATGAGGGTAAACGATAAATTTGATTTGCTACAAAAAAATTCTAAAAAGATATTCACCTGCATCACCCAGAACTGCTATCAATGGCAACAAGAGAAGGTGACGCAATTGCCAACTAGAGTTTGCAATCAGCCATGAACTATTTATTAACGAACACCAGTATAAAATTTAGATCCTTGTTGTCATTGACGCAGGATACTTACCCCGATAATGTCTAAGTGCTTTTCAAAACTCAGATTTTCCTGTCCACCGTATCTCTGTCCTCTGCAGCGATCGAATATGTTTTCTATGGCAATTTTTATTTGTCCGAGTGTCTGACTCTACGAATAAAAAACAAAATTTATTGCCAGGCAGCTATATCAGCTTTGCGAGTACTCCTTGATTAACTTTTGAAGCACGTCAACGCAACAGAATTAATCGGTTCGTCTCTAGCCAAACGGGAGCGCAAGCCCCTCCTCTACCAAAAAAGCTTCTCCCCAACCTACCGTGTTAACTGTTGGATCCCTTTTATGTTAAGGGATTACGCACGTCAATTTTTTATGGATTTTAACAAAGGATACAGATTGTGTAGTAAAGGTTCTGCAATGAGAATTTCAATCTGTGTTTTACTGTATACCCTAACAGAAAAGAGCATCGCTTTGTACTTTTTCAATTGGTTACTTTTATTCCCTAGGAGATTTACTTACCTTCTTGCTGAATTCGGCTAAGGCACTGGCTTTCGCGACATATCACTGACCTTTACTCAACCATCAAACAAAAGCCCACAAATCTTTTGATAAATTGATATATTTCTAAGAGTGGTTAGACCGAGTGAATACACTCCTGTAGCGTTTATCAAGTCATATTAATCGACTACATAAATGCTGACGATCCTTTACAGCTCCTCTCACAGAAGTTCACTTACATTTAAAAATCAATTGTACACCTATACAGCTTTTGATCTCTGCGTGTAGCGTATGCTAACTTCCTCATTTTCAAGTGGTAGCCAAAAGACACAGTCAGTCTCCAACTAGCACATCTACAAAAATGTTGAAAAGGCCGGTATACTCAAATAGATGGGAAACTTGAACAATACTCTTTGCTTTTTTAAATAGACTTCTGATGTACTTCACTGTTTTTACACTTTGCATTTTTAATATTGTCGTTTGCGATATTTCATTGGGACACTTTGCTTTTTCAACATCTTTTTGTACGGTATTTCACTCAGACACTTTGCTTTTTCAATATTGTCTCCTACGGGATTTTACTTTGCTTTGTTAAAAATTGTCCTCTACGGCATTTCACTTTGCTTTGTTAAAATTGTCCTCTACGGCATTTCACTTCGCTCTGCTAAAATTGTCTTCTTAAGTATTTCAGTGATGTCTTTGCATAGTTGAAATAATCCTCTACAGTATTGGCTAACCTCTACCGCTTTCTTTGGCATATCTGACCAAAGAATTGCGAATAAATACACTTTCAGTTTCTGCTTTTCCTTCTCTCTCCTGTCACTTCCATCGCAGCATGAATCTATCTACATGTGTATGCATTGATTTATTAGTTTATTAGAGTGACAACAAGGCTACTGTCTGTTGCTTAATTGGACGTTGCTTAATTGGAGCTCCAAAAAGGCTGTCGACTGACAGGTGACTAGCACACGGACACAGCAACGCCAAACCTATGGTTACCATTTGACGGGCTAATTTCCATTAAGGGTCTTTACACAAAGACAATGTGGTGTGGCATTCATCCAACACAAGAGTACCTTTGAGAACTTTTCTATGGGGCCAAGTTACATTTTTAAACAAAGTTTTAGCTTGATCAGATCGTAAGAAAATACCTAGAACCAAGAGATAGCAAGAGTCATGCCCCTTACCACGCCCACCGAAAACATGCAGGGATTAGGTTGTGTAAGTGCAATAAGTTTCAACTTGATCCCATCAATGATGCGAAAGTGAGAGTTGAACTGATAGACAGAAAGGCAGACAGAAAAAACATGCTCCTGTTTATCTAGATATTAAGCAAGTTGTTAATTATTTCCACAAACTAGGACTTAAAGGCGACCAAATATTTAAATTTATTGACGTCGTTAGTTCTACTTTTATTTTGTGATTTGCAGACAGTAAGATGAGATTACTGTTTGTGATAAAGTGACATACATCATTACGTGGCGTGTTATAAATTTACCAAGTTATGACCTCGAGCCCTTTGAAGGGAGCACCTTGCCTTTATTGAATTTTAAAAATTTGGCTTGCACATTGCTAAACAACGTCTCATATCAGAAAAATCAACATGATATGAACTTTCTGCCCTGGATGAGACGGATTGTCGGATGCTCTTAGGAGGCATCCAAATTTTCATTTTTGCTTATACATTGAAGTATACAGTATGCATCTGATTTTCTCTCGTAAAAGCAAGTTTCTATCTGTTCACGCAACTATAATCTTTATCGCCATCGCTGTTTCATCCCCTTTCCCCATAGTACACAATAGTCGCGTATTCCTATCTTCTTCACGTTAAAAAGATTCTTGTTGAAGGAAGTGGTTTCTGAACTTGAAATGGCTCTGCCCCTTCAGACGTCTGCGGCAGGGATAGATAAATAACACTGATAGTTGGTTAACATTGTTTCAAACCCCGTCAAGTCTACGTTTACATCTATTGTGTAAACGCGAAACTTCACTTTAACGGGGGATTTGTTTAGTCCTTGGCTGTACATAATGTAAAAGAAACAGATAATAAACTTCCTACTTATTTGATCATGCAATACCTAAATAATCTTAAGTAATCCCCATACGCTCTCTCTTGAATAAGCACACATTACAGTGTTTAATCAGCTTTTGAATTCTCACTTGACGGCAATGGTTTAATATATCTGCAGTGGATTGCCCAAAACTGTGGCCTGTTTCTCACCCTTGCCTTCTTGTCAGAAATATCCAAACGTTCGGATTGCCATGTGTCCGTTCGTGATACGTTTGACAATATTATAATCATTGTCACTGTATAAAAATCACTCTTGACAAGTCATGTAACGTTCGTAGACGCCATGAGCTACGGGAAGGGGGACTAAGGTGACGACGGGCGTGAACGGCTCAGCAGGAGGGAAAATGTCAGCTAGAACCTCCAGCCAGCGTAGAATGAAATGCTATAAATGCGTAAGTCAAGCAGTAGATGAGCCGGTAACGGGTTCAAACCCTGTTTGTAACATAATTTTTTCTATTTCTCTGGTATCTTTTCAACATGGTCGTATGTTAGTGGATCGGACAAGCAGCCAGGGCCAACTCTACTTATCCTCTCCAAAGAACTCAGTTCTCAGATACTCAACTGGTATACCCACATCTCTGATTATCTAATACAGTGAAATTCTTACATCAAGTAGCAACAGACTAGAGGACATTGTTACATCAGATAACAGTATGAGATACGAAAGGTCAGAAATTGTGTAGAAATCATAGCAGGTTGCCTTTTTGATATCGATGACTCCACAGGATGTACACTGTGGCAAACGAGTGTACCTTACATCTGATAAACCCATAATGAGTTGTATATAATAGCAACCAGGCAACTAATGATGTCACAAGCATTATCGGCTTTATCAGATATGAAAGCTGGAAATTTTCGTCCATCTACTTTGATTAGCATCGACTGGTACTGTGCGTATTGTGCTGCTCAACACCTGCCACGACAAAAATAGGAACAAAACCAACAGATGCGCTTGTAACTTGTATTGAATGTCTTAAACTAGAGCATTATGCTGCAAGGTATTTAAGAACCCGTGCCAACTTTGATGGAGATGTTGACGTCAAGATATGCAGCAGCACAAATCTTAGTTTTGATGACAGCTTTCCAAGAGGTGCACTATAAATCAGTAGCATAGGTCTTGGTTTGTCAAATATATTGAATGGGTGCATTAAAAATACCAGTAAAAAATAAACAAAATTATACAACCATATTGTGCAAATATAACTGATTTCCAAAGGAACTCGATTTCTGGGTATACGATCACCACAACTTGAAAACGAGGAGCAGCCGACAGGCATTTTCTTTACACTGTGTTACAATGTGAGGAAAGACTTGGTCTTCCGAAAACACATTCAACCAGCTTGTTGCCTAAATGACTCTAACAGACCCTTCAGACGAACTAGATCGTCCCCGTGGCCACGTGACGATTACTCGTTAACGCTTCCAAAGGTGGTAAAGAATACCAGTTGCTTGTTCAAAGGCAAGCCGTTGAACTACTTGACAGTAAATCTACAAACTACACGCAAGAATAGTGACACGTGCCGAAGCTTACTATTTTGATTAAGATGTGTGGCGATTATTGTCATTTGGAACAAACCCAGATACGTTTTAAGGGGGTATGATCTTGGATGATGACGTTATTTCACTAATCATATAAATTACAAGGCGTGGCAAGTCCCTAGTGGATCCTAAACCACTTTAAAACGAAAATAAACTACAAATGGCAAGTTACTCAATGCGATAATATTTCTTTAGAATCTAATCAGTATTTGAAACAAAGTTGACTCCAGCCTGAAGAGGGCATAGTCCAGTGCTCGAAGTTGCTTGGAAATTTTAAGGACAGACGATGTCCTCATGGAGTAGTTTGTCGGGCATTGTTAAAAATCCTGCGAAATTTCACGGGGAATAGACGAAAACGGCCATTAATGTTAAGAAACCCGTGATCAAAACGGAGTTGAAACATCATGCTTACAGTCAAAGTATCTTCTCTGTTACCATAAAGAGCGAGCCGATGACATATACTTGTTCTTTATTTCATCAAGAATATTGTTTGAACATCATTCGCTAAACATCATTTTCCGCTATCGATGATAAACGGTACCTGTTCGAAAATGGAGTCAAGTCACTTTCCCATGAGCACTACTTTTTCCCCTATTGACAACTAGATGAATTATACATGTCCGATATGAAATTAACAATATAATTGTTTTCATGCTTTTTTAGGGAGAAAGAAATGGTTTTGAGAATAATGCTAATTTGTTCTCTTTTCTGCTTTTCCGGCTGGCAAGGGTTTATGCAATTCCTCAACAGTTAGATGCTTGCTTGTCGATAAAATTCATACCGTCCAGTATGGTCAACCATGTATGTTTATCTTGTGTCAGTTCTTGACCATTAGGACCATTCATAATCTCTGCGTTTGAGCCCTCCTCTCTTTTTCTTCCAAATAACGTCACTTGGGTCATTCGGAAGTGATGCAGTAGCAAAGAAACTATTATCTACTCAGAATTAGGAGTGCATAATAGACAATGCGGTCTTTTGCACCAATCAACATTCATTACGGCTACCTGAATCGACTGATAAGACTCAATTGAAAGATATCCTTGAAGAGAAATACTTCCGAGTGTAAAATGTGTTTCCAAAATTTTTGTACCATTTTTATATTCTAAGTCATACACAAAAATCAAAGTCTATACACCAATCATACCTGTTCACGATGCAACGATCTAGTCTGCATGTACTTATTTTCTAGTTTCACATTTTTCTGTGCAATCTGTTCATATCTTTTTTGAAGAGATGCAAGTTCCCCGTTGTAAACCTAACATTGGGTATAGAAAATAGGATACAAAAAATGAAATATTAACCTCTTCTGGAATAACAGTGCGAAAACCCCTAATGCATAACCATGAAAGTCAGCTAACACACGATGTCAATCCCAATTCTGTTAAAATGGTAAATTCCTTACGTAGTATCCGATGTATACAGGCGAGAAACTGAATTCCTTTGCTGGAATCAACGAATATCGTTAAGTAAGTAATAAGTAAATAAGTAAGAACTACACCTAAAGAACTGAGCAACCATCTACCAAATAGATAACCCTTTCGCTAGAACACCCTCGTCCACCGGGATAATTCTGCTGCAGCCAATGATGACAACGATAATTATAAGGATGACGATAAAGATGATGATGAGGAGGTGGAGGAGGAGGAGGAGGAGAATGTTGATGATGATGACGATGATAATGATGACGATGATGATGATGATGATGATGATGACGATGATGATAAGAACGAGGAGGACGAGGAGGGGGAAGAGGATGAGGAGAAGGACGAGGAGAAGGACGAGGAAGATGTTGAGAGGACGAGGAGAAGGACGAGGAGAAGGAGGATGATATTGATGACGAGGAAAAGGAGAAGGAGGATGTTGATGACGAGGAAGAGGCGAAGGAGCGTGATGAGAAGAAGAAGGAGGAGGATGTTGACGACAAGAAAGAGGCGAAGGAGCGTGATGAGGAGGAGAAGAAGAAGGAGGATGTTGATGACAAGAAAGAGGCGAAGGAGCGTGATGATGAGGAGGAGAAGAAGAAGGAGGATGTTGACGGCAAGACAGAGGCGAAGGAGCGCTGCTGCTAACGGTATTGATGACGATAAAGATGACGATTATGACGGTGGTGAAGATTACAGTGACAATGAAAATGTGGATGATGGTGATAACGATGAGGAGGTGCATGATGACGATGATGAGTATGATGACGATAATGATGAATTATGATGATAAAGGAGGACCGGGGTAAAATTGTCGAAGGAGGAGGAAAACGAGAGTAAATGTGTTTTACTCGCATATTGTTACGAAACTACACCAGAAATTCAAAATTCGAGAGTGCTCAATCACGTCAATTAAATTTAGGGATTACTTGGGGAAAGAGAAAGTGAAATAACGTTTGCAAATCAAACAGAACATAAGGTGGTAATACAGTAGAAGGTGACGATAACCTTTTGTCTGCAAAATAAAGACACCAAAAACCTACTCACTAATAATTGCTGTGTATGATTTAAAGCAAGATCTTGCATGACTTGTTGTCCTGATTCAACCTAATAGACACAAAAAAAGATATTTAATCAAGGAGAGGTGGCGCTATGGACTGATCAATGTAAGAAACATCCAGTGGAACTGTCAATGTAGATGTTGCAATACACTCGCCGCCTTAACCGGGCTTGCCCCTCCGTTTTCCGTAACATTTTCGTTAATGGCCAGTGATAAGGTTCTCTATTTTTCAGGCTGCGGAACAGAGTTTCCAGTCCTAACAGAAGAAAGTATGTCCATACCTTGAAGTGGCAATATCAGACACCTTGCTTGCAATGAACGAATTAAAAACAAACAAAAAAGTTAACCAAAAGCCTCTACCCAAAAGCCTAATGCAATAACTTCAAAGGCAAGCGGAAGAGTTCAATACTCTTACTATACTTCATTAAATACCTGGGGTCATCATCAACATCGTGACAGCTCCAGTAAACGACGGTTCAATAATTTCCTATTTGCAAGTAGGGTATTGTTGTAGAGGCTGTAAATTGGGCTATTGTCACTGTGCTTCCCATTAAAGAGGCATATAAAACTATGTGCACTTAGCTTTTCCTAGGCCACTTCTCCATCATGAACCACAGAAGTTAGCAGGAAATTTAACTGCTATCATAACAATTAATGGTGGAAAGAAAGTTGTTTACGTTCGGGGGAAATTAACGACTTATTGAACCGACATGAAGGCTTATTTCATTACTGGTACTATCGAGATAGGAAATAATGGGGGGCAGAATGAGCAGACCGAAATAGTTGCTCTGGTCCTCTATAACATATTACGGCGGCTCTACTATGCCACTTCAGCATAAATCCGGTCTCCAATGAGGATCACTTTAAATTCAATTACTGTGACACCAAAAGGATTTCCCGGCAAAGGCCCTACAATTCAAGTCAGGGTTAAATTTTATGACCAATGCATTCAATGCATTCACTCTGAGTACTTTCATATTACTATCTTCATACAGCCACAGATTGTTAACAGTAGCATTTTCATTGATCTGGAAGGGTTGATAGTATTGGATGTATGCAGAAAACAAGAAGCTGATAATGCATTGCATGCTGGAAACGAGAGAAGGAAGATTTTATCGGAGATAAACTGAAGGTTTGCTAAAGGTTTTCCTATTCCACTTTCGCACGCTGTTGTAAACGTAACTATCATAAGGTGGTGAACCAAATGGTCTCCGTTGATAACTAAAAATGTGCTTCTGTAATCTATTGGGCATGTCAGGTCAAAAGGAAAGACTGGAAATTTAAAAATTCACGATCTCTTATTGTACCTCATGATAAACAGAGAGGCATCCCCAAGGGAGGCCTTATTTCGCAGGGGTAACTGTAATCATTGAGATCTCACTTTGAAACAAACATATGGCAATCACTTGAACTATACCTAGATGCTAAGTAAATTCCATTGGTACTGGGGAATATGAATATGACCGGAAAGCTTCCTACTATAGCTCGAAATCTCACAATGACATCTCTCTAATTCCACTCAAATGTGTTGCTGTAATTCTACCGTCCCTAATATAATTGAAATATTCGATTTACCCCTTCAAATTTTCCACTTGCTTCCTGTTCCTCGTGAAAATTAACAGCAATACAGGATCGTGCAATTATCGAATAAAAGCATGCAATTAACGATTAAGATTATGAATCAGTCCCATGGAAGATGTACGCAATAAAAAGCAGCAATCTCCCCGCAATTACAAATGTTGTTTATAGTTTGAAACGTCTCGCAATGATGCTGCTTCAAAAGGAACTACAACTATTTTGATCGCACTTTTCCCCGTCATCTCTCAACTAATTCTGCTAACGAGAAAAGTAGAGACAAGCAGAGGGAAGTCTCTCAATTATATTGTTAAAGAAGGAAACTTAATGAGCCTGTAAGTTTCTGAAAGGACACTCTGAACAATGTACTTCTTTAAAATCAAACCTTCCAACTTTTTCAGTACTAATATACACTCATCCGTAAAAAACAACGTCTATATCGCAACAAGCTTCTTTATCATGTTGAACTTCTAGGGTACAAAGATATTTTGAATCCCAAAATCACATAATCATAATAGGTTTACTTTAACGATTTTTATTTATGTTCAAAGGTATCATGGTCCCTAGGATGTGTATTTGAAGTTTGATGGACATCAAGCTAAGATGAACGAGACACACTCTCTTGCACTCAATACTCATAATAGTGCCAAGTTTTCAAATAGTTTAAATAATTTAGTAGTTTTGATGTACATAATTAAAGAAACATATCTTTTTATCAGATTTTCTTTTCAAGGACACTTTTATTGGTAGGCCTACGTTCTCATTAGTGTTACGTTTTTTCGTATTTTGACGGGAATGTAAGAAATGTCTGTAAATATTTTTTATTCTACAAAAGAATGCCAATTCAACATACTATCGCGCTGAAATTTCAACATTGTAGGACATAATATAAATTGTGAGAAAACCAGTAAAGTAATGAATGTGATCAAACAAAAACGCGAAACGTTATTAGAAGTCTGCTCTCTTTGGTTTATACATATATAATACATATATGTATTAATATGGGAAATTACTTCTTAATGCAAGGAACTGAAAAAATCCTTCACACATACCTCATCAGAACTCTTGTTTAAGTTTTGGAGCAGTGTTTCATTTGTGGAACTGAGAGTCTGGTAACGCATCATCAGTGCTGATATTATATTGTCTGTTGCCTCCAAATAATCTAGTGGAAAGAACCGAATATATTGTATTAGATAGTATTCTATAGTACACCTGCTGATAAACAAAGAGAGGGACATGTTTAAAGGGCATTCCACTTGAACAAGCAAAGTCTGCAAATCACATAAATCGATAAAGTGATGTTAAAATCCTCACCTTCAGGAAAACGATCTACTACCATGGTGAGGTAGTTTTCAAAAGCTGCATACTTTATCAATCTGTTCTTCAACCTTTGGTGCCTGAAAATATAAATAAGATTGCAAGTGAACTGAATCAAATTTCTTTCCTAACCATATCACACTATTTGATTGGAATTCTTAATCTGGGCACCATTATAAAGACCATTATCAATTAAGTATGATGTTATGTCTTATGAAAAAGTGAACATCATGGTGATGTATTTTACTAGATCTATATGCTATCTGTCAATGTCATGCCTACAAGTAGTTACATCATATATTTGTAAACAAACTTCCTGAAAGGTTTTACATGGAAATCATAGTTTTGTCTCATCATATTGACATTTGTAACATTCTGTACATTACTGAGTTGTTGTTCAGTTACGGCCAGCTGATGATCCTAGTGGGCAATGATTTTTTAATGCTATACACTCACCTAACCATTAAATCTGTTAATTCAACCTGGAGGTTTTCTAGTTCAGACGTCTTATGTTCTTTAATTTTGACTTCTTGCTGATATTTCTGTAAAGCTCTTCTTCTCTTTGCTTCATTCTCTTTAATAAATTTATCAAATTTGTCAATCCTCTCCTTTATCTAAATGGAGATAAAAACTATTTTTCAGTAGAAAGACAAAAACCTGACTAACACACATATACTACTGTATACCATTTAAAATAACTCTTTAAAATCTTTTGTAATGTAAGCATGAGGAAAATGGATCATCATTGTAGAAGAAGAAAGTGCAACAAAACAGCACATAACTACCAGCATATGGTGATAGGCTTTATATAAGTTTAATGCTTCACAAAGGCTACATATGTAGCCCTACCTGAAGTATACCTGAAGCTCTTAATACTTGAAGGTACAATTGGATAAAAACTACAGTATCGTTTTTTACTGTCCATGTGTACCAAAAAGGAAGACATTATCATCCATAAAAGATACACTAGCTATATTTTACATTTGGTATAACATCGATGCTGAATTATGTTTAGTACACATTCAACTTGTCTTAACATGAAATAAATTGTTTAAACAGATCCTCTTCCTTTCATCCTTGGCATCAAATTGACAAATTCATGACCTCATACAGGAGGCAACTAGTGTACATCAATGTTTCTTTTAGCAACCTAACAGCAAAACTGTGCAAAATATTTTCAAACCCTTATAACAAACCAAATAACCAGAAGTACAATAAGCCCCATTTGCCTACTACTGCGCCTTTACAGCTATGATATAACCATGGAAAAACACAATAAAGTGACAATAGCCTCAAAAATATGATGCATCCAATCTTTCTCACTCAATCTCACAATACTGCCCCCTCACCCCCTCACAATTTCATATATGGTGATTAACATCGATGTGCATTACAAAAATTTTCACTCTTGTTGACAAAACACCTTGCAGACATCAATAATTGAAAACTGAAAACATACCACTAGCTATCAGCAACCATCTAAATGGACATAATAATAGAAATAATCACAGAAAGAACTACAAATAAAAAAATAAAATTGTTTGTACCTCAGCCTGTTTCTTTTTTAATTGTGCCTCCTTCTCTTTGCAGGCATCAATCCTTTCTGCAAATTCTTTTTTCTTGCTATCTAGCTCAAATTGTATTTGGTCAACTTCAAGTTCCTTTTTCAACAGAAGAGTAGCTTGAAGAGTGTTGATTCCTGTTTCCAAGAGTTGACCAGCTTTCTAAAGAAATTAAAAACACTCTCTATGTTGCAAATTAATGTGGATGAGTTATCAACATGGCAAGCCTGTTATCATAAATAACTTAGTATGTATATGCATACTGTACATCTATACAGAAATGCTTTTCTGCACTAGAGATAGCCCAATAACAACATCTTTTATTGCCAACAATCATACTCTTGATTAAAAAAAGGCCTTCAACTTCACTGTATATATTTTTGAAAAATAAAAGGAAATAGTAAATCATACTAATGAAGTTGAACATTTGAAAAAACTTTGTGAAATTCTTTCAGATTAAGGCTTAAGCAAGCAATCAATACTTTCTGTAAAAGGATGTGCTATCAGGTTCCAAAAAAAGGGATGACAGGAATAATAGGGGGCTGGAAACTTCAGCAGATATCAATAATAGGGGGGTTGGAAAATTTAGAAGTAAAAAACAAAAGTATACGTTACCTGTGAACTTAACACTTCATCAAACAGAAAAGATATTTATGCAACAATGTATTTTGAACACATCTAAAAAGTTTCACTCTTCCCAAAACCAAGAAAGGGGTGGCACGAATAAAAACATTTTCAAAATACTAACCACCCAGGGATGATTATTCGGAACTTGAGAGTTTACAGTATGTAGGGTCATGTCTCTGCAAGTAGAGAGGATAACTGTTACTTCCTCAGACAGCAGAATTTCAAATAACTTCAAACAAGTTATTAAGACCACCTGATGATATATTACACTTAAAATGTATCAACGCAGACGATACTGCTTAAGAGCTAGAAACAGAAAACATAAACAGGACTGCAATAATAAACATGATCAATACAAATTTACAATCTTTATTTCATTTACAAAAAGTGTTGCCTCTTTTTCCATTACTGAGTATAATTGCCTTAAACTTTAAATCTCAAAAAATGATACATCAGCAAGAACCTCTCAGAATTATTAAAAATGGTAATGTAACACTACGCATTTAGATTTACAAGCTTATGTTAACTTATTTGGAAAAATATGGAAAATTAATCTTATAATGCTGTCGGGGATAAAGACAGATGGTCAACTCTATCAAACTGTCACACCCCATAAATGGGAAAAGAAGACATTAAATGGAGAAAGTACAGTAAAGTAAAGTGGTATAAGGAATCCTACCCTTTGTTGAATGCCTCTTGAAACAAAATATTAGTTCTCACTAAATGATAAACATTGTGACCCAGAAAGTATTTAAGTGTGGAAGCTTAAGATTACTGTTCTAGTGGTACATAATCATTAGATTGTTGATGGCAAATAATGATAAATCATTCACAATTACTGGTTGTAACCATACACATAAGTCTTTCAATATAAATTGCATTTACCTCTCTCACAACTGGTACCTGTCTAACATCTTCATTGTCATCCTCTTCCTCTCTGACAAAATAAGTATTCAAAAGATAAATAATTATATATTTACATACATTTATATGATTTACTTTACCCTTACTGTCAGAAAGGTATACTGACTATCTCAGTGTTTCAGAGCTATGTTTTTAAATTTACCCATATGGATGTCATAGAGCCAAGATTTAAACATGGATATTATTTTATTGTGTCTTAATAGCTATAAATTTTAGCTATGGTGACCAGTGTATATGGTTTTCTATGTTAGAACTGTGTTTTGGAGATTATTCAAACTGTTCAAATTATAGCAACCCATGGCAAATTATAGCAGCCCATGGCAATACACTGAACATATACATTCTTCTTTAGAAATATCGCTGGATATAAGCATCATAAATGTTAATGACAAATACACTTGTTAGGAAGTTATTTTAAAGCATCCCTAGCAAAGTATAGTAAAGCATTTTGACCTGTGACTTCTTTTTATATCTAATTCTGTTTGTCAGTCTTGGTTTTCTACAACCACAAATGCAATTAGCTACACACTTGTCATGAGATGTTATAAAATACTTCCAATAGACCAGTTATTGAAATTTTCATAAAAACATATTTGAGAACTTGCCACTGATGAATTTCCATCAGAATAAATTATGAGTTACAGAAATTTTTATCAAGTTCTGGCAGTAGCGCTTATATTGTTTTAAGTCCAAGGCATTTTAACCTGGGGAGGTGTCAAAGTTAATGTTGTTTGAGAAGTAGCCTGTTAGTCTCTATACCTTGTCTTAATGTTTTGACATTTTATTCAAATGTTGAATGTTGTTTACTGTGTGTTGCCTTCACTCTAAACATGTGGTAAGGATGATCAAGTTCACTGTCATTGTAACACTTTTTAATGTGAAATAGTCCCTTGAGTTGCATTATTGTATATCAAATTTAACCACTTCCCTTTCACGTCATCGCATGATTAACTTGTTGGTATTATGTTAGCACGTAGAGTTAATACCTGAAGAACCACCGTTTTGAAAAATTTGAGAAAAGGTTTATATCTTGAAATAATTCATACATGAAAACAAGTGTTTAAATGCATGTGTGACATTGTCTGGGGCAAAAAATCAACACGTTCTTAGGTTATTTACTAGTGAAGGGCCCTAAAATTTAGTTAAAGAGTCAGTGTGATCAAAAGAAAGTTACAGTATTGCATCAGACATGTTTCTCATGCCTACATTAAAACGACCATCGGATCTCAGCCTCCGATAAATATTACATTTCAGCTGCTACATCTACATTTTCCTTTCACGTATAGACGGTTCCTAAATATTGTATGCGTTGACTATCGAATTATTTGGTTTCCCATGACCAATTCTGAAGATTTTGGACTTCTTTACAAAAACGGAAATGTACTAAAATCTCTGATGCCACTTTTATGCCCGGACAATGTTCTGTACTACATTACTACTTGAACTTTTGACAAAACACAAACCTGCTCTGCATGTAGACAATCAAGGATAAATCATAAGTGTTCATATTAAGATTTTACTTAGCTGTTGCTTTTGATTTAATTATACATTTATTGTACAATTACAAAAGCTAAGAATTTGGCTATAATTTGGTGTAACATTAGCATAAGTGGCGAGGAATGGTTCCACTGTAAAACTGTACTACATCAACTTATGGCGATGGTATTTATTGCAATTTTGCAGAACAAGCAAACAAACTTTGCCCGTAATTTCTATATTGTCGATCGATTTCCATCATTCCATTTTAATCTAACGAAAACCAGTCTATGGCCGCCTAACGCAATTGATCTCACTTTCTTCACGTCCAGCTTATAGGCCTATGTCGGCGTTGATATATTATCATTAAAAACACAATGCACTTGTCACAATGCGCGCCCACTTCATAGAGTTGTGTTGTCCAGTAAACATTCTAAAGGCCTAAATGTGACAATGCAATGCCACGTTTTGTGCCTTAACTCAGGCCACTTATACAGTGATTTCCAACAAATAACATTCACATCGTAGTGTAGGTGTAGTCTAGTTAAGATAAAGATATTGTATTTTGCCGTATTTAAGGATTTTGGTCTGCCTATCGTGCGAGGTCAACGGAGTAGGCCTATACTGCTGTATTCTATGCTCAACTTGGGCCTCGGGCATGGCCGGCATGCAATATACCGGTACGTACCGGTACGGTACACGGGCTTACCTTAACTGGGTCACAAATACATGTTTCCGTTCATTTTCTATACGCAGCTGATAGTCGTTCATATTATTAGCCTTTCCCTTCAAGACCTAAAATTACTTAAACAACAATATCATGCACTAACAATAACTTAAATATATGATCACACTTGACCTTGAAACATTACGAATGGAATAACATTTGTTTACTCCATCTGAGGTTTCCAGCCAACGACTACGATGTCATCAGTGTGCACATATTCAATTCATAATGGCACTCCTGCATTTCTATCTCCGTTGTCGTTCCTACTGGCAAGAGTGTGTAAGCCGGTGAGTAGGACTGGGTAAGCTCAGGGATAGAAGGCAGGGGTCATTTCTAGGGCCAGCAATGCAACCCCATCCTGCACTTTAGATTTTAGGTATCTGCCAGATTCTATCAGTCTCTGTATAAAAATGAAGTGCAGGGGTGCTGTCCCTAGAAGCGTGTCTTTACACAGATACGAGTAAAAATCGTCCTGTCTTTATCTAACTCGCGCGTCATTCAAAACGGAATGTAAACCCGGTGGCAAAGCTACCAAATGGCATCTAAATAGATGAGACCAAAGGAAAACACATCCTTAATGCACACTTATTCAAACGTTACTTTGCTTAGATGAAAGTCCTTTACTTCTCATTTACAAAATATGTGCAAAATTAGACGATCATTGAATTTGATGTTATTGATTTATCAAGAGCATCAGCTATCATTTTTAGAATACGTCTTGATGCGTCTAGTGTAGAGACATTCACAAAACATACTTGATTTGCTTCGATGCTAACTTTGTCACTACCTTCAAAATAACCCATGTTGTAAACATGTGGTAACTTTTGATTAAGTTAGCTCGTGGTGATATTCGATATGGTAGTTATGCAGCTTCTGCTCACTCTTCCCTACTTGTTCTTTGCTGCTCACTCTTCCCTACTTGTACTTTGCTGCTCACTATTCCCTACTTGTTCTTTGTTGCTCACTCTTCCCTACTTGTTCTTTGCTGCTCACTCTTCCCTACTTGTTCTTTGCTGCTCACTCTTCCCTACTTGTTCTTTGTTGCTCACTCTTCCATAGTTGTAAGTAAAGGAAAGTAACATTGGGCTTTTGTGAAAACTTCTGCACTCCAAATAGCATTCACTGATTGCAGTAAACGAATTCACTTTTAATTCAAGAGCTTCTGCAAGTGCTCGAGTCCTTGCAGATAATAATTTTTTGTGGCATGCTGTTTAATGAAAGTCCTATTATTTCAAGGTCCTGGAAAGCTAAATTTATACGGGGTTCTGGTAAAAGACATCCAGTTTGTTGCACCCAACGACCTCATCCCACGTAGTTGAAAAGAAAGCAATTTCATCTTCAGATAAGTAATAGACGAAAGTAGGAACCAAAATTATAACTGAGCAAAGACAAGTACAGTTCTTATTGTTATGTAACACAATCATAACTCTTATTACGAAATCTGATTATATTTATGAGGGTTAATTAACTAGCAGGGAACGTTTCGAATGCCGTTTTCCAGTGGTTACGATGACTCATGGTTATGAATCATGGATACTAAATGATGAATAAGAACAAAGGAACAGTCCATTTGAGAGGAAATGCTACCTGAAGGTTCCTCAATTGACATAGACAACTCACTGAACTAACCAAAGTGTAAAAGATGATATGCTGAAAAAAATTGGGAACCAAGAAATGTTGTCAAAAATAGGTACATACAAGGTTTTGGATATGTCACTAAAATTACGATGATCTCGCCTCATGACGGTAGCTGTGGGGCACGGGGAGATTGTCCCCAACGACCAGGCTTGTAGAAGTATTGCCATCGAGGAAAAATCCAAGCGAGTATTTGTGTCGAAGTCAGTGACCGATTGTTACTCGACTTCTAGTAATTGATTCCAAAGCGACTCTGTATTCAATTACACGTATATTTGTCTATTAGTTGCCTCTTGTGTAATAGAAGTTGTTACAAAAAACATGAACTGAGCCACATCTGCAATATGCTGTCAGTTACAAGCCTTTCTCGCCTTGTCCAGTATCACAATGCATGGCAGAGTACCTGAAAAAGAGTCAGACGAAGGCCAAGGAAGAACTGGATTTCTAACATCAGAAAATTGATAATTATTTCTGTACTTGATGTAATAATCCGGCAACTAATTGAAAAAGTGGAAAATTCTGATTGAAAGCAGCAGTGTGCACCTGCGGCCAAATGACTACGGAAAATGATGATAACTATTATGGGCTTAAGGTTTATAATGACTATCTGGTATTTCAACCCCCTTTCTTTCAAACAATAAAATTGAAAATATCGAGGAAGAGTGTGTGAACAAATCAAACCCATAACCACAAAGCTTGAAAGCTGAATTTTGGAAAGATAAGATATATAATATAAATATATATGTATATAATTACTACGTATATTACGTACCACCCACTCTCGCACACTATAATCGCATAGTTCAAAAAATTCTATTTATTGTGAGCCCATCATTTAAAAAAAGTTATGAAAAACAATCATCCACTTCACTTAATCGAGCCCCAGAATAGTAAAGAATAGCACATTATCATACATTTTTGTATCTGCTGTACCCTTACAATCTAAGCTGGTAGAGTTAGGTAGACTATCAAGAGAGCTACTTCGCGTCACAATTAAGGAATTGATAACAGAGACGACAATGCAGATAATGGTACCACATGTCGGCACAGAAAGTTATAAAGACGCTTCATCGAAATCAGGCGGTTTGTCTCTACGAAACACCACGATCACTTTTTCGGTAGCTACACCCAAGTTACTAATCTTCTGAGCTTACTCACGGTTTTATTTTTACTTCATGACTACATTGATAAGAGTTTCACAAATATTTCCCTCTAAATGGATGGTTTCCATAGTAATTCTTACACTGTACATACCTGTAGCAAGATGACGTTAATTATTTTGCATTCTATTTACGAATTTCATTATTGAATGATCGAGCATGTGTTGTCAACATCAACTTTCAGATTGTTTTAAGTGAGTTTTGACATTTTCATTGCACATACTTAAGTAATAAGGTACATTTCTCCAATGCTTTATTTTCTTCACAATTGTGATTAAATGAGAACTCTGGGTGGTTTGAACAGCTTTACATGTAACCGAAGAAACGAAGCATTTATTTTGCCAGTTGCGCAAATATACTAAACTTGCATTTCATAACCACAGGTCAAACGCCTTTGCTAGGTTATTCTAGTTGTTGATTTGCACCAGGCACGAGCAAAATTCAGCATGGAAAAGTCTATAATAACCTCCTTTTTACTGGTGGCACTAGCCTTATCATTTGCTAAAGGTATGTATATTTTGTTGATTTATTGCAATTCTTACACGCAATTCGAGTTTTCAAAACATTAGGTACCCGTTTCCAAGTCAACAAACGTTTAATAGGAAGGTGGATAATAAGGCAGTAAAAAGGCAGAAATGATGTAGAAAGATGCTTCGTTTCATAACACCGTGAATTAGAGATCATAAACTCAACTCTGCGTAACTCATGTCATTCCAAAATCCTGAAAGATCTTCTCCCGGTAACAAGAGGACACCTTGCGTTTACCACCAGATTCTAACAGCGTACGGTTGGTATCCCTTGATTATTACATCTTTGTCCAAAGGGAGCTGGATAAGATGTAGAAAGATCAAATGGTCTGAAATAGTAGCTAGATCAAGCACAAACGCTGACTTACCATCCAGATGAGAGTCGTTTTTAAAATGTTCTTACCACTGACGTTCCAATTTACAATAAAAACACTATCCGTGACTTATGTCTTCCCCCACTGTAACTCTCAACGCGCAACAAATACATAAATGAACATTTCTATTTAGAAGTAATAGTTGCAATGTATAAAGTGGTAGGTCTGCTTGTACGTCAGGTTTACTAATGAAAATTGGGGTTACGTAAGTCTATGCTGGAATAAAACTAACATTTGAAGAGATGTAAGTTCACAATTCTGTCGTCTATCTTAAGGCTGTACAAAATCTCAAAATATCTTGAGTATTGCGCAGGTGGAAAGAAAATTGTACTTCTTGATCAAACATTATAACTTGAAAATTTCATTTAATGTTAAGATTATTTTAATATAGTAAGATTGATACCGATGATTTTTTGACATGGTGGCTGGGTCAGAAGATAGCTTTTTGGTATCCTTCAAGGACATGTGTAACTAAAATGTAAAATAAAAATGCTAAAACCTACTACCTAATATACTGATAAAAGTTATTTGAAGTGCCTCTCAATCCTGACGGTTTATTACTTAAAACTGACTTTAGCTTTTCCTCAAAACGTAAAACGGATTGTTTGTCACTAACAACTTTGTCTAATTTATTAAAAATGTAGGCTCCGTGGTACTTGAACAATTACTTCGCCATTTCTGTGCGAAGTTTTAGAATCGATAATGAAGAATCACCCCC